>JAQJVL010002851.1:0-78484 GCA_035578905.1 Stictocephala bisonia | reverse complement strand
AGGAACGGGGACCGTCCACACTTACTGAGAACTGGAGAACTAACCACACGACACCTCTGGATGTGAAGGACGACAGTAAGGGGGTGAATTGCCAAAGGAACGGGACCGTCTACACAAACTGAGAACTGGAGAACTAACCACACGACACCTCTGGATGTGAAGGACAGTAAGGGGGCGGATTGCCAAAGGAACGGGACCGTCCACACTTACTGAGAACTGGAGAACTAACCACACGACACCTCTGGTTTCTATAACTCGACACTCATTCAGCGCACTATTAGATGCTACATTTGTTTTTTTTCTTCTCAGTGCATGTATATAGAAGTAGTATAAATTATATTATTTTTTATTTTGTATTCATTGTGGCAACCTAAACGAGAATCTATCACTCTATTATTAGATATTTTTAGTTACATTTTATGAGGTCACGGGTAACAACTATAATTTTCTTATTACGAAACATGATTTTGTATACAAACTAGTAATATCAAACATATTTGATGAGAATATTTATACATCTGGTGCTAAACCCAACATATGACCATTGACTGTGTGACTAAACTCACACTCAGTCAGTAAACCCCATTTCTTAAGTGTTCAATGTTTAGTCTGAAGGCTGTATTGGACACTTTAATCAAATAAAAAAAAAACCTGTTGTGTTTAGACAACTCTACAGTATATTTGGCCTTTTTGTGCATTAAAAGAAATGTATTTAAGAATTAAAATGCAATTTAATGTAATTGTTAATGTTAAAACAAATTTATTTTTTGTAATCTTTTTAATACAATGTTAACTTATGTAATTTTTTTAACTACATATAAATGTATTTTAAAACAATACAAAATATAAATGTATACAAAAGAAAAATATTAAATAAAAACTAAGAATATATTACTAATACATCCAATATATTAAAAGTCGTACATTCTATGATGTGTTATTAAATAAATGAATAACGAGAATTAATTTAATTTTTCAATTATTGTTCTCCAATATTTATTGTATATTATTCTTCCCTCTGTAGTTATATACCGTCAAAGTAATGACTGAAAATCAAAATGTTATGGAAATATTAATCAATAATCGTAAAATATGGCAGTATGTAGATAGAGGTGTACTGAAAATTCAAATGTGTTAGAAAATAATATTAAATTCAATAAATTAAAACTCAAGATATAAGCGATGTTATTCGTTCAAAAAATCATATCTATTTCTCTTTAGATATGATTGATTTAATCTAGTATAAAATGTGCTGCCGAGATATCAATATTTGTCTACGTGGACAACATAAATATTCCTGTTTCAAGGGTCTCAATGTTAATTCAACAAACGTACGCTTCCTCAAATCATAATTTAAGGTTCAACTTCCTTGAAATTTTCTGTTTCATTATTCTATATTACATGTGTGAACGTTGTTTAAATGTTTAATATTGGTTTCCTCGGAACTAATTTAGTGACACAATACAAAATCACAAAAAGTTGCATTTGCCTTTAGAGATTACAGTGAAAATAATTTTAGTTATTTTAAAAATAAATTAAATAATTATATTGACCTGTTATACTTAACCACTTATTAAAACAAGGTGATGAAATGGTGGAACAATGACTCAAGAACTATATCGTCTTGTTTTTGTATTGGTGCGCAATTTAGAGCAGTTATTACATAATTTAGGCTTATCTCATCCTATATAATAATTATTACCTTAGTGTTTGGAACTTATGGAATTTGGAATTGGAATGTTAATGTGTATTTATGTTTATGTGTAATTGGAATGTTTATGTGTACTTATGTTTATGTGTAATTGGAATATTTATGTGTACTTATGTTTATGTGTAATTGGAATGTTTATGTGTACTTATGTTTATGTGTAATCGGAATGTTTATGTGTACTTATGTTTATGTGTAATCGGAATGATTATGTGTACTTATGTTTATGTGTAATTGGAATGTTTATGTGTACCTATGTTTATGTGTAATTGGAATGTTTATGTGTACCTATGTTCATGTGTAATTGGAATGTTTATGTGTACTTATGTTTATGTGTAATTGGAATATTTATGTGTACTTATGTTTATGTGTAATTGGAATGTTTATGTGTACTTATGTTTATGTGTAATTGGAATGTTTATGTGTACTTATGTTTATGTGTAATTGGAATGTTTATGTGTACTTATGTTTATGTGTAATCGGAATGTTTATGTGTACTTATGTTTATGTGTAATCGGAATTTTATGTGTACTTATGTTTATGTGTACTTATGTTTATGTGTAATTGGAATGTTTATGTGTACTTATGGTAATGTGTAATTGGAATGTTTATGTGTACTTATGTTTATGTGTAATTGGAATGTTTATGTGTACTTATGTTTATGTGTAATCGGAATGTTTATGTGTACTTATGTTTATGTGTACTTATGTTTATGTGTAATTGGAATGTTTATGTGTACTTATGTTTATGTGTAATCGGAATGTTTATGTGTACTTATGTTTACGTGTACTTATGTTTATGTGTAATTGGAATGTTTATGTGTACTTATGTTTATGTGTAATTGGAATGTTTATGTGTACTTATGTTTATGTGTAATTGGAATGTTTATGTGTACCTATGTTTATGTGTAATTGGAATGTTTATGTGTACTTATGTTTATGTGTAATTGGAATGTTTATGTGTACTTATGTTTATGTGTAATTGGAATGTTTATGTGAACTTATGTTTATGTGTAATTGGAATGTTTATGTGTACTTATGTTTATGTGTAATCGGAATGCTTATGTGTACTTATGTTTATGTGTAATCGGAATGTTTATGTGTACTTATGTTTATGTGTACTTATGTTTATGTGTAATTGGAATGTTTATGTGTACTTATGTTTATGTGTAATTGGAATGTTTATTTTTAACTTATGTTTATGTGTACGTATGTTTATGTGCAATTGGAATGTTTATGTGTACTTATGTTTATGAATTATTGGAATGTTTATGTGTACTAATGTTTATTTTTACTTATGTTTATGTGTAATTGAAATGCTGTCAAATTCTTACTAACCGTATTGTAATGACAAACAAGGTTGTACAGTTCAGAACTTGTTTGTCAAGGGTAGATTTCCTCCGGTTACTGTGATTAACTTTGGTTGCAGTTGGATTAAGTTTGTACAAGTTCCTGATTAAGTCTCCATAACAGTTTACTACGTACTATAGTGGACTTTGAAACAAACCTATTCTTGCTGTTGTATATAAAAGTAAGGATATTACAGTTACACTACCTTTAATAGTGCAAATGACTGTGTTCTTTATTTGAACCGTAGAGAGCCTATTAAATGAACTAAAAAATGAAATAGTAATTGTTGTTGTAAATTTGATCACTTTCTTAAAAGTTTTACAAACTAAACTTAACTGTATTTTTTTGGGCGTTATTATCCAAATTTAAGTTTTCCAAAAACTGTAGATAGAGATCAAAAACTTGTAATTTACGATTGAACATTTTACTATATTTTAGGGTAAACTGTAATAACTTTTGGTAGTGTATTTATTAGTTTTCTGCAACCTGATCTAACGTCTGGATGGCCTCATACTGGAACCCCTACCTACACTTTATTTAGACATATATTTCATTACCGGTATTCTTTTTTATATCCTATATGTACAACTCTTTGCTATATAGATCAATTTTTATATTTTAAAGTCCAAATTTCTCTTTGGAACCCGATCTTTAAAAATTTTATTAAAACTTTATATTATTTTTCATCTTAGAAACGTTTTATTATTATTACTATTCATGTACGGTCCCGATAATACTAAGAAGCTATGTATTATATTTAAACAATAATATGGCTGACAAATTGATAGTAAATTTTAGCCATAATGAATAAATTCTTCTTACATGCAAAGTTTTTTCATGTCTTCTCTGAGTTAACTTCCATTTCAACGCCTTGTTTCTCATAATGGTGCAAGACTCTCTAACACTATTCCGGACTAAACAAGGGGGAGGCTTATTCCAGAACGTTTCAAGGAAGGTAAAATTTTTTGTACGTAAAATTTGCCCTTATAGTGTAGGGGATTTTCTTTCCGGCAATATTTAAATGCAGTATATAAGACAACTAGGTTAAGATTGTCGGCATTTGGTTTACCAGTCTCATTTATGTTAAATTTGTTATTATTCATGGACATACAGGTTACTACTATTCATACAGGTTTTTTGCTTTTTTTATACAAGTGGTATGTTTATAAACACTAATGACACTGTTATAAAGTCCTGAACTGTTAGAAAAAATAATATTTGGATATTAAATAATTAATTACACTTACTATCTTAAATTATTTGAAACAAGCAATAATGTTTTGAGAATATGAACATTGTGAGAGTGAGAACATAAAAATAAAAATGAAACATGATTTATGTCTTTTTGTGCTGGATCGTAAGGTGTTATCGGCGTTTCCAAATCCTTCGTAGTTGATGACATCTATAACCCCAATAGTAGGGAAAAGATGCCGATATTACCGTCAAAATTTAGGATTTCTGCGTCAAATTGACCTTTGGACCCACTTTTCTGGCCTCTGATTGGTCGAGAGCGGTCACGTGACCTTTTCAAGATGGCGGCGCCCATTTCCCGCCAAATTTTCTAACCTCACTTTTCCTAACCTCAAATTCCCGCCAAATTTCCTAACCTAACCTAACCTCAAATTACCCTCAAATTCCCAAATTACCCTCAAATTTCCCCCAAATTACCCATTTTCCCTCACATTACCCACATTTCCCCCAAATTACCCTCACATTTCCCTCACATTACCCACATTTCCCCCAAATTACCCTCACTTTACCCAATTTCCCTCACATTTCCCTATTTCCCCCAAATTACCCTCACATTCCCCCCAAATTCCCTTGTTAGACTATATAAAATGAACATTTTTTGTCCAATATGGCGTCTTTTTCCATGTTAGACTATATAAAATGCACTTTTTTGTCCAATATGACGTCTTTCCCTCCTCAAAATTCCCTCCAATATGACGACCTTTCCCTTCGGGTACTTCCGGCGACCGTCAGCTACCTTCGTACACGTCGGCTGCTGGTCGGGTGCGCACCTTGCTACTCTAATCATATATACACTATAACAAATGTAATATTTCGAGGCACGTATAGTGTCGACAACCTACAGGCATATTCGCTTACACCGAGCCAGTACACTATATATTATATAAAATGTACCAACTGTTTTTTTCAGGTGATCTGTATTTGGTGTTAACCTTTTTCCCTCGGTAATTAAAACATGCGGTGAAAATAAAAAAATAAATAAGTATTTGTTTTGCAGACATGCCTCCTAAAAAATCTAATATTGGTAGAAGCAGCAAAAAATGCTCGAATTCTAGGTTCTAAATCAAACTCAATATTATGACTGGCGAAGCGGGCGGGTACAGCTAGTTTTTATATATAAATCAGTTAAAATATCTTTTATAGTTACTTATTTTTATTACAATATATATTAATTTAAGTTAAATTTTAATGTACTGCTCTTAGGCGAACTATCAAAGAAGCATGACCCGGTGACCTCTCGCAACTGTCTCGCTGATTATAAGACTGCTGCTCATTTCCGCTAGCCTTATACTTTGTATTTAGAAAAATCATATATTTAATTTAGTATTTAAAAATCGTAGGGAGATGTTCTATTACAGATATTTTTAAAGTCGTACAATATTTAAATGTTATTTAGGAATAAAATATAATAATGTTAATTATTAGATACTGAAAACTCTATAAAAAATACAATTGTCTGCTGTTGGAACAATTCAGTGGCACTAAAATATGTATGCAACTTTATAAAACAAAGTGCGGAGGTAATGACCCAGCTTATTGTCAGATTCACCCGACATTGTCTGATATTTAGCTTTTATCAACGTTCCATGTCATATTTGGTCTGCCATTTTGTTGTGTGAATTCACCAATTACTGTAACTAAGGAACATTCACAGCGTGGGTTTAGTTACAACACTACCCAATGAGTTACTGTGTTTTATTGTTTTGCTATGACTTAATTTGTGTACCTAAGTTGTTTTTAAAGTTTTTGTTTATGTAAATACCCATATATATAATTTTAGTGTTTTATTAGTGTTAATATCCTATATTATAATAGCTGGTATGAGTGAGAGTGAAGATGAGTATTCCAGTGATGGTACTGACATCGACACAGATGAAAGTTCGGACAGTGACATTAAGCTTGACACCCCCCTACATGGTCAAACCACACCCAAGGTTTGAGAAACATTCCTTTTTTAGGACAGAACAAGCTGCTAGTCGACATCCCAGGTGATAATAGGCCAATTAATTGGTTTTTACTACTTCTTGACGATGTAATTTTAGATTTGATTTGTCGCCAAACTAATAAGTATGCTATTGAACTTTTTTGTAAACTCAATACTAGTGAACAGTCACGTATCACTCGTTGGAAAGACTTAGATGTTCCCAAATTGAAAATTTTTATTGTTGTACACAGGAACCATAACACTAAATAGACTCCAAGATTATTGGAAGGTCCATTGGCTATTTGTCATGTTTTAGGGCCCATATGAGCCGAGATAGATTTCTCCTAATAATAAGATGTATTTATTTTTCAAAAGTATATCCCGAAGGTCACCCACCATCAAATGATCGCCTTGAAAAAGTATCAGAGTTGATTATTTTAATAATAAGATGTATCTCACATACTTTCCTTCTAAACAACTAGTTATCGATGAGTCAATGATATTGTGGAGAGGTCGTCTGTCGTTCAGGCAGTATTTACCTGCAAAGCGTCATAAGTATGGTGTAAAGGTTCAATGAACCTGAAGGTTTAACAGTTAGAATTAGGATATATTCTGGGGCTAATGATGCAGTTCTTAGTGGACAATTTCTATAATAGTGTGTCCCTTGCAACCAAACTACTAGCAAATGATACGTATTGCACTGGGACTCTTCGGGACAATAGAAAATGTAATCCTAATGTCGTCACCCTAGCTCCAAGAGGTGCTACAATTGCTCAGTACGCTGAGGGAATGATGGAAGAACAAGAAAAAAGTCCTTTACATTTCAACTGAATTCGAGAATGCCATGGTCACAGCCATTAACAAATATAATGTATAAAAGACCAAACTACTCCCTATTGTGCAATATAACGCACACATGAAAGGGGTGGATCGAGCAGACCAGTTATTGTCTTAAACACAAAGAGATCAATCTATTATTGTTGTGATTGTCCTGACAAACCTTGACTTTGCCCCGTGGATTGCCATCAGCAATATCATGCTAACATACAAAATTAAAGAAAATAAAAAAACTTTTGAGAGGAGGGAGGGGTTGTAAATAAATAGTTTTGAACGTAATTACGCACATCGTTTTATAATCAATATAGACAAAGTGGTCGGGCGCGCAGTGCGTCGGTACCGGATACGGTCCCTGAAAAACAAAATACTCCAAGAAGTGTTTTGACTTGTGGAAGATCGTCCAAAGTGCGAATTTCGAGCTACACTCAATGTGTTAACAGTTCTATCAAACTGATATTCTGTCAGATGTCTAGATAAGCAATAAAAAGTCTATTGTAAACAATAAAAAAAACTATAATTTAAAAAGTAAACTACCAGTTTTTTATTTATTTACCAATATATCAATTTGATAAAATATATGTCTAACGTATATTTCTTCAGTTTATAATTGTGTATAGTCTATTACCAATAATAATCAATAAATTTAGTATGCTGTAAAATTTACTTGTCAACAATGCTTGTGTGGTAAATTCTATATGTTTTTGTATATTCTGCATAGATTAAAATTATCTGTACAATCCCTACATGTTCAATATTTCATCTTAACTATTCAGCTCATCTATGTTTTATTCTACTCCGTTCATCAATCACTGTAAACCAAAAATAGCATAGGCCCAATCCGTAATATTCAGGGACATGGAATCACGGTTAGAATTGAAAGAGCGGAATCACAGAAATCATAGGTTAAAATCACAGGTCTTGAGAGGAAGCGGTTCAGCTAAAAGATCAGGTAATCCCATCACTATTCACAACCCGCAGTGCACCGACAGTTCATTCATTTCTCGCGCAAGGCTGACCTCAATATTGTTTAATTGGCACCGGACGGACTGCATGTTAACCCTAGAGGTCAAGTTTAGTGATATATATGCATTTCCTCACAGATAGTCGTTGAATCCTATCTAGTCTATTATTAAACAAAAGAATTACTGGGTCATCATGTATCATCTCTTCTTTGTTTGATGTTTTCAGGGCTTCAAGTTTGTTATTTTAACTTTCTATAAAATGAGTGAGTGCTCCTTGTTATTACAAATGAAAATAATTACAAAAATGTTTAAAGACCATCACAAACAAATATCAAGACTCAATAATCTACAGATATTAATTCAATTAACCATTAATTAACCATTTAAACATCTTAAATATTTAGACTTCCACCTTAGATTTTCAAGTATCTTACAAATGTTAATGGAAATAATTTATACCTAATTCCTGAACAGCTTACAACATTAAGGTTTTTTCATAATATGCAAAAGTTTACCTTTTAATAAACTATGCAGGCTAACTAAGTCAGTAGAATAATATCTAATAGGCTGTAACTTTTTCTGTTGGTGTAATAGGCCTGATAATAATCTCGCAGCTTCATTTTTTGATTATAGTTTATAAAGACGATTCAAGACTAATCACACGGTACTTTATTTGCCCCTCACTAAATAAAACATCTCCTTATAAACGTTTTAAACCATTTCCAATGTAGGCCGTCCATTGACTTTAAACGAAGTATATTAACCAATAATACTTTTATAACTTATACATACCAAGAGACACCATAACTTTAGTCTACCGAATTATTGTATGTTAACCAACCTAAACTTACAAATAACAATTAATTGTTGGAAAATGTCTCAGATCAAGCAAGAACTACCAACATAGAACCCAAACCCCTTAAAATTTAGTTAAAATGTCCATAAATAGGGTTATTTGTGTACAAAATATGTTATAATTCCCTAAAATTATTAAAATTCAGTGTCATATCAATGATATTTGTCCTAAACATTAAAAAACCCTTTAAAATACTCTTATAGAACCCCAGTTTGACCTCAAAACAACGTACAAAACTGATGTAACACTTGTAAATTAATTGTTTAACCTACATAGCTATTTAGTTGACTTCAATCAGTTGGCAAAGTGTAAGTAGCCAATAGGAATAAATTCTCTATAATGTTCACATTTTAAGCTTGATTTTAACAAAACCTGGTGCTATTGATTCTTTGCACATTAAACAAATAAACAAATAGTTAGTTGAAACGTCTCTGTTGTAGAAACCGTGGTATTAACAGTAAGAAAGTTTGGTTTCTTTTGACTATAATATACTCGATCAGAAAATGTATATACACCACTCCCAAAGACCCAAACACACGGAGAACACACTGATCACCTTCCTATCCATTACATAGGTCAACTGTCTGTTTGACCGAGAAACATGAAAATTTGGCTTGAACGTAAATTGTTGCGTAAAATCACGCATTTCGTTCACCGTGAATAATTTTCGGCCTAAAAATGAAAAGTGATCGTATCAAGCAATAAGCCCGGCTAGGACCCAGATATCGTCCCAGGCCGTAGGGGCGTTACAAATACACAGCCTAACAGCATTTTAGCGGGCTTTGCCTGGCAAACATAAAATATTTAACCTAAAGGTGAATCTCTAAAATGTGCTAACAGGCTAAAAATCTAGCCTAGTCGCATATCTCGACGCTTGTCCTCCAAAGTTTGATAAAAACACAGGTTACAGTAGAATGAAAAACTGTACAAGTACACTGATAAAGCCACAAATAATTAATGAATATCATAGCACTTACATGAAATTAACTTGGAAACTGATGTTCTACAAAATAAAAATCACAATATTCCTCATATTAAAATAAATTACCTATTGTCTTTTTTACATCTCGTGTAAATGCTTACAATGCTTTTCGAGTTTTCAATGAAGATGATGCAATCGTTGCACGTTGCAACAACGTACACCCGTTCAAGGTCAACACTGCATTTCCTATCATTGGTTGCACCACTATTAGCGCTAGTGTTCCAATTACTATATAAAGGGCTCACACCGGAAACTCTTCTTTCTTTGTTCAGACATTCTGGTGGTAAGTACTATCTTGAATAATTGACCATAGTAAATTATTACATATACTTTCTGTTGAGTCTACAGTATTTTGTTGTACTTTTACAATACTTTACATAACTTCTTTAAGTAAATATTATTTCTATCTTTATAGTTACTATATTACGTTTCAATTGTATTTACATACATTTTGTTTTTGGTATTAAATTAATAAATTTTTCCAAGCCATTAGTAACACACACTTGGTTTACATTGAATACAGTTTTTTTAATTGCTTCTAAGAATCTGATTTCAATACTTTTTAGTTTCAACGAGTTTATTTCGAAATATAAGTCAGTTGTGTATTATAAATCATTACCATTGTGCGTTATCATACCGGTATTTTATAACTGTACGTTAGAGTCAGATATAAATTGATTTAACATTGAAACGGCTTAACTTGTTTTGTTATATTGCACTCTTGTATATTTTAATAGTCATATTTGTGTTATTAGCCTGCAGTTTATTTTTGCTTTTAGAGGTTTGTGTCAACTTGTTATTGTTATCTAATCTATTAACATAGCGATTAGGTGATAGAATATTGTTACAAATTAAGACTTTTCATCAAGGTACCGTTCTCTTTACGGTTTTTCACAAGATTACTTATATACATTACTTAGAAAAAAAATCTTAGTCTTTATTTGACTGTCAAAGTGACGTTAGTTAAAAATTAACTTGTGATTGTTAAGTGTTTACTTGATTAACGTAGTAACTTTCCAAAGCTACTGTTCTCTTAAACGTACTTTAAGAGAGTATATATATATAGGACACCCTTTTAAAAATATCATTTGTATTTTGACTGTCTTTGTGTCAGCATTACATAAGGTCTATTAAGATGACTACTACTAGTGCTCTGAATGGTAATCTTTTACATGTATCATACAAAAAAGTATGCAAAAAGTATTCCAGCGATTACAATGATGTTTTGAGTGCTCTAACTGATAAGAAAAATAATATTCTCGATGAAATTAGGTCCCAATTGGGTAAAATGAGAAGCCTTAAATGGTACATTGCTGTTCGTGTAGCCTTTTTCAAAACTATAAACAATTCTGAAATTTACTCATCACCTACCTTCCACGGTAAAACTAGGGCTTTGTTGTCATCTGATGATCTAGATAAGCAATTTATGGAAGCCCTCGACAAGATACTGGAGAGTATGACGAAGTATATCAGAGACGGAAGTGGTTGGCAACTAAACAATGTTGAACAGATAGACTTATGTATAGTAAAATACCAACCCCTTGTAGCAGCTTCTTACATACCCACCCCTAAAAGTTTGGCAGTTACTAAAGGAATAATTAATATTAAAAACACGGACAATAAATGTTTTCTTTGGTCTGTTTTGTGTGCACTACACGGACATGACGGGAGTAAAAATTACAGAGTACAGCACTACAAACATTTTGAGCAGGAAATCAACATGTCAGGCATTGAATACCCAGTTAAGAT
Source organism: Stictocephala bisonia (assembly GCA_035578905.1). Lineage (NCBI taxonomy): Eukaryota > Metazoa > Arthropoda > Insecta > Hemiptera > Membracidae > Stictocephala > Stictocephala bisonia. The sequence goes on along the minus strand of JAQJVL010002851.1, from coordinate 66,866 downwards.
TACAGATTTAGATCTCTTTGAAGAAAATAATCCATCTCTGTCTATAAATGTTTTTGGGTACGAAGATGAGGAAATACATGTCATAAGAGCGACTACACTGAAAAATCGCAAGCACGTTAACTTGTTGATATTGAATGAAGAAGAGAACACACATTACTGCTTGATATCTGACCTTTCCAAGATTTTACCACGTCCAACCAAATATCACAAGAAAGTACATTTTTGCAACTATTGTATTCAGTCATTTCCAACTGAAGAACTGTTACAAAAACACGTTCCAAACTGTACTCCTGGGGAATTCTGTAGATCAACATACATACCAACACCTAAAAGTCTTGCTCAAACTAGCAAAGGAGTTTTGAATATTAAGAATAATGATCAAAAATGTTTTATGTGGTCAGTCTTGGCACAAATTCATCCAGATACACATCAAAACAACAGAGTAAATTATTTCAAACAGTTTGAGCATGAAATTAATATGACAGGTATCAATTATCCAGTCTTTGATCTAACACAAATCGATAAGTTTGAGAAGCTCAACCAAACAATTTCCATCAATATCTTTGCTTATGAAAATGGTGAGCTATATCCAACTAGAATAACAAAGGAGAAAAATAGGGAGACACATGTTAATCTTTTACTCCTATCAAATACGGAAGGTAAGCAACACTATTGTTTGATTACCAACATGTCCCGCCTTCTCTCACATCTGACAAAACATGGACATACGACTTATTACTGTAATTATTGCCTCCACCGCTTTTCATCAAATGAACTGTTAACTGAGCATGAACCCTTATGTACTCCTCATGGTGTTCAAAAGACCAAACTACCCAATGAGAATGACAAGTTGATGTACTTTAAAAACTACACACTATGTTACAAGGTCCCATTCACCATCTATTGCGACTTCGAGTCCTACATTGTACCTATAACAACATCTTTGAACGATCCAGGAACATCCCACACCACAAACGTATCAAAGCACATTCCATCAGGCTTTTGCTACGTCATTATTGACAATGATGGAAAAGCTATAAAACCACCAGTAGTGTATACAGGTCCTAACGTCATTGATACGTTCCTCAACAAACTGATCGAAGAAGCCAACATTTTGGTACCAATACTGAAAAATAACGTACCGATGGTGATGACACATGAGGACAATGAAAACTTTGAAAATGCTACTGACTGTCATTTATGTAAGAAACCACTTGGGGAAGATAAGGTTAGAAACCACAACCACATTAATGGAAAATATATTGGAGCTGCTCACAATGATTGCAATTTGCAATACAAAGTCCCTCAGCATATCCCTGTTTTTTTTCACAACCTGAGAGGTTACGATTGCCATCACTTAATCCAAGGCTTTGGTAAATTTAAAAAGGAAAAGATATCTTGCATCGCAACTACTAGCGAGCGTTATATATCCGTAACACTAGAGTCTCTTCGTTTTCTTGACTCCCTTCAATTTCTGAATGCTTCACTTGACACTCTTGTTAGTAACCTTGCTCCAGAAGGCTCAACTAAATTTCCAATTCTCCATCAATGCATTGAATCTAATCAACATCTTCTGATCCGTAAAGGTGTATTTCCATACAATTGGTTGACTGAGACATCCAAACTTTCAGAGACACAACTTCCTTCGAAAGAAGCATTCTACAACGACCTAACCAAAACACCAATCACAGACAATGACTACTTACACGCCCAACTTGTATGGGATAGCTTCAATATGACTACAATGAAAGACTACCACGATCTGTATCTTATGACAGATGTTCTCCTATTGGCTGACGTTTTTGAAAATTTCCAAAACACGAGCCTCCAATATTATGAAATTGATCCCTGTAATGTGTATTCTGCTCCTGGTCTCGCATGGAACTCCATGTTAAAGATGACGAATGTTAGCATTGAATTGTTAACAGACATAAATCAGCATCTATTTATTGAGAATGGTGTTAGAGGTGGTGTTGCAATGATTCCACATAGATTCGCCAAAGCAAACAACCCTTACCTTCCTGATTTCGATCCCACAACACCTAATAGTTACCTCGTATACCTCGATTGTAACAATCTTTATGGAAAAGCCTTAAGTGAGCCGCTCCCTCATTCTGAATTCAAGTGGTTACAACAACAAGAAATAGATCAATTGAATATTAGGGAAATACCGGATAATTCGGAAATGGGATATATTTTAGAAGTGGATCTCTACTATCCTCAACACCTACATGATCTCCATTCTGATTATCCATTAGCTCCAGAACGTAAAGTAGTCACAGAAAATATGCTGTCACCGTATTCAAAATTGTTACTAGATGAACTCAACCATAAGCCAGCTAAAGTACATAAACTTTTAACCACATTGGAAGATAAGGAGAAATACATTTTGCATTACAGAAACCTCAAGCTGTACCTTGACTTAGGTCTTCAACTGAAGAAAGTACATAGGATTCTTGCATTCAAACAGAGTACATGGCTTGCACCTTTCATAAACTTTAATACAGAGAAAAGAAAATGTGCCAAAAATAGTTTTGAAAAAGATTTTTTTAAATTAATGAACAACGCTACGTACGGGAAGAGTTTGGAAAATGTAAGATCTAGGATAGATTTTAAACTAGTAAATAATGAAAAGCAATTGCTAAAGTGGACTGCAAGTCCCAGATTAACAAATTTCTTTGCTTACAATGCAGACCTTGTCGGATTGACCTTAAAGAAACAAAGTATATTGCTAAACAAGCCAATTTACGTAGGCCTAACTGTACTGGACATCAGTAAACTCACAATGTACGATTTCCATTATAATTGGACAGTAAAGAAATATGGTGCAAACGTAAAATTATGCATGACAGATACTGACAGTCTGTTTTATCATATTACAACAGCAAACATCTACGAAGATATGAGAAATGATCTTGACCTATTTGATACATCAGATTATCCTGAGGAACATCCATGTTACAGTTTGAACAACAAAAAGAAACTAGGAAAATTTAAGGATGAAATGAATGGAAAACCACCAGTAGAGATCGTTGGCCTTAGAGCTAAATGTTACTCTGTTCTTAAATCAAAGGAGGAGGACTTCAAAGAAGCCTCAGACGAGAATATGGAGGAAATGATGTCAAAGCGAGTCGCTAAAGGTGTGTCTAGAGTGGTGATAAAGAAAGAATTAAAACATGAGCAATATAAACAATGTCTTTTTCATCACGTGTTAAAAACAACATCTGCTCTAAACATTAGAAGTGACCGTCACCAACTGTATACTCAGAATATTTCAAAATTGTCACTTTCACCTTACGATGATAAGCGGTACATATTAAACGATGGAGTAAACACACTGGCTTATGGACACTATAGAATTAAACGTGAACGGGAAGAGGCTAAAGATGAACAACCAATTATAAAGAGGAGAAAAATAGATGAGACAATTACGTCTAAAGAATGTTAAACTCTAAAAGACGTATCTACAACCTTAAATGGAAGAAAATAGCACTGCGTATGCAGTATCATTGTGGCGTTATATGATTGATCCACGTTGTGTTAACCCGGATTTTTATCAACCCACGTAAGGTTAACCCAGGTTCACCTGCGTTGCTACAACCCGAGTTAGCCCTATAAAAGACAAATACAAAAATATTAAACAATAAAAGACTTACAAAAAAAGTTTGTTTTAAATAGTAAATCTTTAGCTTGAAAATAGTCCGTTTTCAAAAAGTATTTGTTATAAACAATAAATGTAGGTTTTCCTAGTAATATCAAACGTGTGTCTAGCTCTGAATGTTACAATTTTATCCGCAGACTGTTTGGTGTGACGTAATTGTATGGGATGTAAGTACCTGTTTCCTAATTAATAACATTGTTGTATGTTCTTGAAGAAATTCAACATGAGCCTGTCGTTTCTATGTATGATACTACGGTCTCGTAATCTGTAGTTCCATGATGTGTGTGGGCTCTGGGGTGGTCTGACGGTCCGTAACCCAGTACAGAGTGCAATCACCGTACCATCGAGGTGAGGGCGGCCCACATTTAATAAAAAAAAAGCCCGACTGTTCTCTAAGGCAGCTGTAAAATGCGTAAGACCTGAGGCGGTCCTGCAGCTTGGGGCTGGGCTAATCCCCGTAAGACCTTGAGTCGCAGTCCGGGCCCTCGTAAGGTACGTGTATTTGGATGTGTGGGCTCTGGAGTGACCTGACAATCCGTAACCCATGAATGGATGAAATGATAGATAAGATTGATTTCTTCAATTGCATCAACTGTGTAACCTTCCAATCACTTTCCTCAACTTGAACCAAACTCTTGCGTCACCTAACCTGTCTTGCTTAGTGCTAACGTAGAGTGAGAGACATGTTTATTATTGCTAGATGGGGTCTCCGTACCAACAGGTTTATTTGGCCTAGGCCTGTTGGGAGCCTCGACCCGAGGTACATCACTCCACATTTCTAAAACTTAGATAAATATAAATGTTAATATGAGTGAGCCTCAAAAGTAGTGACCCCTGAGATGGTAGAGGAGGTTGACGTTCCTTCAGGGGCTTTTTAACTAACATTCTACCGGCCAATGTCCATGTATACAATTGATTTCGTTGTGTGGTTAGAACTTCTCCCTACAATTTTTAAATACTAAATTAAATATATGATTTTTCTAAATACAAAGTATAAGGCTAGCGGAAATGAGCAGCAGTCTTATAATCAGCGAGACAGTTGCGAGAGGTCACCGGGTCATGCTTCTTTGATAGTTCGCCTAAGAGCAGTACATTAAAATTTAACTTAAATTAATATATATTGTAATAAAAATAAGTAACTATAAAAGATATTTTAACTGATTTATATATAAAAACTAGCTGTACCCGCCCGCTTCGCCGGTCATAATATTGAGTTTGATTTAGAACCTAGAATTCGAGCATTTTTTGCTGCTTCTACCAATATTAGATTTTTTAGGAGGCATGTCTGCAAAACAAATACTTATTTATTTTTTATTTTCACCGCATGTTTTAATTACCGAGGGAAAAAGGTTAACACCAAATACAGATCACCTGAAAAAAACAGTTGGTACATTTTATATAATATATCGTGTACTGGCTCGGTGTAAGCGAATATGCCTGTAGGTTGTCGACACTATACGTGCCTCGAAATATTACATTTGTTATAGTGTATATATGATTAGAGTAGCAAGGTGCGCACCCGACCAGCAGCCGACGTGTACGAAGGTAGCTGACGGTCGCCGGAAGTACCCGAAGGGAAAGGTCGTCATATTGGAGGGAATTTTGAGGAGGGAAAGACGTCATATTGGACAAAAAAGTGCATTTTATATAGTCTAACATGGAAAAAGACGCCATATTGGACAAAAAATGTTCATTTTATATAGTCTAACAAGGGAATTTGGGGGGAATGTGAGGGTAATTTGGGGGAAATAGGGAAATGTGAGGGAAATTGGGTAATGTGAGGGTAATTTGGGGGAAATGTGGGTAATGTGAGGGAAATGTGAGGGTAATTTGGGGGAAATGTGGGTAATGTGAGGGGAAATGGGTAATTTGGGGGAAATTTGAGGGTAATTTGGGAATTTGAGGGTAATTTGAGGTTAGGTTAGGTTAGGAAATTTGGCGGGAATTTGAGGTTAGGAAAAGTGAGGTTAGAAAATTTGGCGGGAAATGGGCGCCGCCATCTTGAAAAGGTCACGTGACCGCTCTCGACCAATCAGAGGCCAGAAAAGTGGGTCCAAAGGTCAATTTGACGCAGAAATCCTAAATTTTGACGGTAATATTGGCATCTTTTCCCTACTCCCAATCAACTGAGAGTTTTGGTCCACTTTGTCATAAGTTGTCAGAACACCTCAGTGAATGGTCAAAAATATCTCAGTGAATGATCAAATAAAATTCAGCCAGAAAAAACTCTCATAACATTAATTTCATTTGTCTAATAAGCATCGATTAATATCTAATAAATCCTTGAAAGTAGAAATTATTTTTTTAATTTTTGAGTATTGAAGGCAGTTAAACAACTGTTATTGACTAATAAAATTACTTTCAAAAGTCATTTAGGAAGGAGTCCATGTCCTAACATCAAAACTTTGCATTTCTGAGACTTTAATAAAAGTCATGTTACAATAGTCAGTGAACATAAAATTAAGAATGGAGTGCATATTACAACTTACATGTATTTTGAATGAATTGAAAAAGAATATATTTACTTCTTAATACAAACGTGTACAACCTCAGCAACAGATTTCCTTGGCCACAGATAAAATTCTTATATGCACGTGAATGATAAATTGCCAAAAAACTCTATTATTTCTCCTCTTTTATTCAATGAATACACTGCCAATATTACCACCATACAGTCCGGAATATCCATTTATGCAGATGATATTGCTCTTGAAAGTCAACACGAGTACACATCAAAAACAGAAAGAACACTTACACTTGATCCAGCCACCACCCATAATAGGTGTTATTATTTTAGAACATGGTAGGTACTGCCCAATTCATCAAAGACAGAAGTAACCTGCTTACACCTAAGTGATAGAATAACCAAATATTTTTCGATTGTCTTTGGCTGAAAGATATTGAGCATCTACGGTATTAGGGGATCGGTTTAGATAGATCTCTCTGTTTCAAAAGTTGCTTATAGAAAACAGCTTCTAAAGTGGAAACCAGAATTTTATTAACATTGAGCAGCAACTTGCTTGATCATAATGGGAGCCAACGCACACGTTCTGCGTACTACAACTTTGTCTCTTGTTTAGTCCACTGATGAATATTGTGCTCCCGTGTGACTTCCTATGTGAGTACAAATGTGCGAGAGATAGATGTACAACTAAACAGGGCGATGATGGCTGTCAGCGGTTCCCTCATTACAACCCCTCTACCTGTTACTGTTTTACTACTGTTACCTAGTAATATTCTTCTAGTACTGTTCAACATAGCTCTTCTGGATATGAGCCGCAAAGATGCACTTCGCATAGTGTTCAAACAGATCCTAACCAAATCTGCATTTTCACATTTTTCAAGATCGTTTATAGCGTGCAGAGAAGCTTAAATATATAAAAACTAGCTTTAAAAAACTTCAACTAGCTTTTGCAGATAACCCGAGCCTATTTTCTGATCGTGTTAAATTGGACTATGTTCGATGGTCAACACAAGTATCTGATCTAAGACCCTATGATCGTCATCGTTGGAATGAACTTTCCACTTAAGGAATGATGAGTTACTTTCATACTGGTGGGGGAAGATACAGCTACTGTAAATATAAGTGGAGAGTAACAAATGATCAGTCACATGGCTGTGGAGTAAAAATTTTAAATGTGTATCACGTATTTAATAATTGCCCATTTCGTTCTTTTTAGGGGGGATTAGTGGGGCTTCATTAAATTAGATAAGCAGTTGTTCAACGGTTACGAAACCTGTATATAGATCTGTGATGGGAGATAGAAATTTAAACAATAAGACACAAGTATGTTGTACTTAATACTTTATTTATAAATATAACTTTTTATGTATAATCCCTTCTTTGAACTTTGTAGCTTGCTTTAAAAGTCATACAATATATATGACAAAATATTCAGGTCATAGATATAATTCTTAATCAGCTATAAATGAATCAAGCTCATATACGTCTGGAGTTTAATACTATATTTAAGTAATAAATTCAAAACGTCCATATAAACAAACTCCACTGATAATGCACTCAAAATTCGCTACTATTGCTAAACATTTTTTTATAATTATTCTTTCGTTTAGTTATAAATTTAAAATTAAATGTTTGTAAAACTTCTTTAAATGGGGCTTTAATTCACAGATAAAGTATTCATTGTTTGATTATTTTCTACATTTATTACATTTTTGAAGTGAAGTATTTTTATTAATAATACAATGCAGTAAATCAGTTTCATCAACTGTTTTTAACGTATGAAAAGTTTTAAAGTTTACGGAGGATGAGGCCTCAATAAGCGATACGTAATTGTTAAATTTGCTTAGTTAAGTGTCAATTATATTAATTTTACAAATAAGTAATTTCCAATAAGGCCTATTATTTTTATTCAAGATAATGCCAAACAAAGTATTGATGAAGGTGTATAGCCTCCAATATTCAAAATACAATATATGAATTTGGATTTTATAAAACAGTAATATGATACAAAATATGCCACATAGTACCTCGTTTACCCATTAAAATCGAGGTAATCTATGTGACCCACCTGCCCATACACGTACAGTGATATTGACCCACCCACCCACTCATATCACTATTTTACGTGATACATATAAATACCATTGTACGTGTAGGGGTGGGCGTGTGGGTCAATATCACTGTACGTGTATTTTCAATTCCATTGTACGTATATATACAGCTAAAAATATACTTTATGTCATTAATTTGTTAGAAAAAACAACTTATTAATCTATTAGAAAATATTTGTCCATTACATCAAATAATATTTTAGTTAATATTATTCAATGTAAGATGTAAACTATTTTGACATTCATTCTGAAAGTATTTTTTGGGACTTTTAAGAATGTTATGCATGATCACCCCTTCAAAATCTGTCTTAATTTTAATCTTATTTCATCTAATTTAGTCTGCTACTTTTTGGTTGTGTATAAGAAATTAATCCAGAGAAATTGTTTCAGATATTAAGATATTTTAGTGCTACATAACCTAAAATTTCACAGTATATATTATGTTATTTTAGATCTAATATAATACACAGGCGTATAGCTGTTCTAGTGAATTTTGTTTGTTTAAAGTTGTACTAACCATGTTCCGAAAACTAATAGACTGACCCATCAAGCACAAATTTACAGTCAAGTACAAATGCTAAATACTGATTTCTGAGTAAATTATAGTGTTTACTATAAATATAAATAAAATTAGGTCCTTATAGCTTACTTAAATTTTATAATATATTACTTTCAGTAAATTAACTTGTATAATAAAATATAATTTCCTTAAATAAAACCGGCAGACTATAGTGCTTAAATAAAATAGGTACATACTTAAACTTATACACTGTCGGCACTGGTGGTGCAGTGCTGTAACCCAGCTACTTGGGAACAAACGTGTTTGGGAGATTGTAGGCGATAGGTTCCATGCTCGGTTCTCTTAATACCTACATGGCGTCCGCTCAATGGTTGTCATCAACGTAGATACTACTAGAGAAGACTGGAGTGTCCGTGTTGAATGGTAGTCACGGTTCAAATTTGTGTAGGGGAGAGAACTGAGTATTAGACTTGTCAGTTAGCTGAAAATCAGACCAACACTACGTGGTTCGGATTCCACGTAAAGCTATAGGTCCCATAGTTGCCCTGGCTATTGGGCTATTAATAAATAATCCTTTCTGAGCTAAGTCGAACTCAGATAGTAACAATGACTACACCCATTCATCTACACTCATCACACTCATTCACTCCTCATATTCACCCATATCTCTACGATCGGCGTCTTAGAGATGAATCATGAATAATAATGAATTATATTTACCCATACATCCTAATTTAGTATGTACACTACCCAATAGTAAGCCTTTACAGATAGGTACTTTGAATGTGTGTTCCATACAGTACTACTAGATTAGTACCGAACAGTAGGTTAGTTCAACGTTTTTGTTTAGCATGGAACAATTTTTTATTTATTTATTTATTATTTTTGTAGTTAGTTTTAATTTTAAAATTTATCTATGAAAAATATGCAGATGTACGTTCTTAAAATTGAACATTTCATCTTTTGTAAAAAAACCTACACAACTTACACACTGACGTCAGAAATGTCGAACCCTTTAAGTAGGGGAAGACTCTTTACGATGATTTGAATCCCAATACAGTAAGTTAACGACATTTACTTCAGAAGCGGCAAGTTATTACGTTCCATATAAATTGTTTATCAGTTATAAAAGCAACCAAAGGTAGTCTGATAGTGAGCTCAGTCAAACAAATTACGATGATGGACGTATATCAAATTAAACTACAAGTTTTACAATTAGTGCACATTTATGTTCTAAATTTAATAATTTAACCTAAAGTAACATATAGTTTTATTACATTTCATACATTTACTGTGGTTTTTTTTTTTTTTTTTTTTTTTTTTAATTAACTTCACTTGCCAGTTGACATGGGCCTACAGGCCTGTGCGTCAACTTTATTCAACGAGTGAAGTACCGACCGTTGGCTCAGTGGGGATTCGAACCTTGGACCTTGCCCTCCACAGTCCGAAGCCTTAGCCACTGAGCCACCACGCCGGCAAACATGTGGTGTTAAAATGTTCTTAATATTTGGTTTTTATTTTATTTTGTTTTATATTTGATTTAATTTCACTGCTATTTTGAATATTATTGATAGTCATAAATATCAAGGACAACCAATATCTATCAACAATATTTTTTCTAACGGTTGGTTCTTTTTACAAATTATAATTTATTACAACACAAATTATAACCACTCTATTATTCAATTTTTCGTTTCAATTCCCAGTTGTGCCAGCAGATACTCGTAAATGTGTTTAAGAAAGGGTGTTCTCAAAGTATATCATATTAACCTCAATCAGTAAACTTAATAATGTTCATTCAATACCAGAGAAATACTCTTTTCAAATGTTATTGAATTAATTATCTACGATTTATATTATATAATAAGGTACTACTTGTATAGGCTTAGGGATTCAATTTAAAAATAAAATACGTTTTAGGCATATGGTATTTTAGTCATAATAAAATGTACCGTATTTAGTAAGATTTATTTAATTTACATGAGATTTATTTACGGAGACTGTGGGAAAAAATACAACTTTACTAATAGCTTTTATATATTTTTTATTTTTATTGTGAGAAAACTAGGAATAAGATTTACATGAAAAATGTCTAGACATGTTTGTAACATGTATGCAATGCCAATCGGCTGAAAGCTTTGGGGACTTCAAAAGCATTTCATCCTAATACATTCAGTAATATCGTAGAAACATTGTTTCCCCTATGTATTATGTACGGGAAATATATCTAGTATATCAAATGGAAAGAAAGTATTATAAACACATATCGTATTTTTATAACGAACTATTAATAAAGGCTACATAATTGATGAATGTTATTTATTTATATAAAACACAAAAATATGTAGTAACGTTACTGTGTAAATTAGCTATTTATTAAAATGGTAGAAATAATATGTACAAGATTTTATTACATGAAAGGGTTTAAATAGAAAAGAACTCAAATCTATGAATTACGTTTCTTTAATATGGATTAAATATAATTTTTACTTCGCTATCTGTTGTGAGTTTTAGTATAAATTCATCCAATAAATATCAGTTAGTTTGGCGTTAACTTACATTATTAATGGATATTCCAATAATACTAAGAATTAAACACATATTGTTACTCTTGTATCGAAACTAGTTAATGTGATAGAATAAGGCAAGGACTTAACTTGTTAACAATCCTACAAAAGTTATTTGGTTTCTGTATATTACATAAGATAGTAACACGGCTCTCTTAATTTTTAAATGATGAAATTATTTAAATAAAAATATTTTTTTTAAATGTTATTTCAATATAAAAGGGCCGTTATATTTTATTTGTTGCCATTATTATTTTAATATTGGTTCATTTGTTTGGTCGTTATCAGCTCTGGTGCAATGAGGCACTAGAACTTGTCTATCGTATTTTATTAATATTGTTTAAGTTTACAATATTGTAATCAATCTTAAAGTATTTTGTAAAAAGCTTTTCTGATTCTTACGGCTTATAATTTTTCAATAAATGTGTAATAATATGATTGATCTAAATTGAGATTACAATTTTTTTATTTTAAACTAATTTGATGACAACGAAAAATATATTTCATGAACACGAAAATCGGATAACTTTATACTAATTTTCACCTAAAAACTTGCCAACTATCATATATATTTACAAACACGCTGCACGGTTCCTCTAATAACTGAATTATACCCCTCTGATATAGGTTTCATGGCCCATCGACCCGCCCTTCAGACAGAAGGTTGACTATTAAGTAACCCACCCTTCAGACGGATGGTTGACTATTCAATAACCCACCCTTCAGGCAGGAGGTTGAAATTTCAGTAACCCACCCTTCAGACAGATTGTTGACTTTTGAATAACCTACCCTTCAGACATATGGTTGACTATTCACTAACCCACTTTTCACAAAAATACTGTTCAGTACACCCAACCATCTTTCACACTGTGCCTGGGTGGTGCACCCACCCTCTCACTATTAGCTTGTTGCACCACCCACCCACTTCTCAAAAACACGCTTAATGGCTCCCTCACCTACCATTTGAAAAATAAACTTGACGTATCACTCACATATTCTGTTTATGTTTGATTATTACTACGTAAACTGTAAGAATGTAATTATTTCAATTTAAAATTCAAATAAAATCTTCTTAGATTCAATTTAAAATCTACTTTATATTTAAATAAACAATCGAAAATAAACAAATGAAACTCAATTCACAATGGTAGTTTAAAGCATGGACTTCACACAATTATATACTCCTTCAGACTTAGTAACAAGAGTTATTTTTTTATATTTGAAATAATAATCATATTGTTATTAAATCAGTCCTCCATTACCGATTTTCCTAACAAACCAATCAAGTGATTTCGGTCAAATTAAAATATTTAATTTTTAGTAATGTATATTTTAATTGTTAGATAAAATTTTACAATATTTGCTTCACTGGAAAGTGGGCAAATAATTTACATACAATAATTTTCACTTAGAATGCCTCCTAAATTTTCAAAAAGGAACACATTTCAACATCTATGAACTATTTTGTCACCAACAACTAGAGGGAGGTGGGAGAATAAATAGGTCAAAGTGCTTTGTGCTAAATATTATTTCTGTATTGTACAACTAATGAAAACCAGTGTTATTATTTTTAAATTAAAATAAGCTGGTTATTATTTTAAATGATATGCAAAAACCAAATATTGTTGTTATTACTAAGGGTATCAAAAAGTTAAGTCTACTTTTTCATTCTACCACTTGAACTATTTTGAAACAAAGCTACACAGATTACTTACTATCAGTCAAATACTCCATGATTCAATTACGATATTTTATTTGAGTGTGGAATTCGGAGGCTCTAATACTATTATTTGTAACAACATTCATGTGAGTTTAACTCAACGATTATGGATTAATGATAAACTCCATAAAAATTACCTTCCAACAGTTTGATTTATATTCCATATGAAATACCAGGTTTATAGATGAGTATTCGAAGGGTTATTGTATCAAAAATATATTTCGAGTAATAAATTTACCACTATGATTGTGGATGGGTGTGTAATCCTTTATGAATCCCTGTGGTCTGAGAATAGTAATTCAGTTTCACTGATAACGATCATCATAATATTTTTATATTTTATACATATACTGTAGTAAATATATATTGTGTTATGTACACTTGTATTATATTTCTAGCAACACTTGAGATTATAGTTAAGAAACGATATTTTACAAGTGCTACTATGCATTACTGGTATCTAAAAATTAATTATAGATCTCATTTACTTCTTTTCTACATTATTGAAGATGAACTATCGATATCATATACGTAGACAATACATAGGACGACAATAATAATGCAAAAATTGAATCATTTAATTCGCTATAATACAATCACGAAGAGTTTTCTTATTAATGGAACTAATCTTGCAATAAAATCAACTGGAGGATAGATATGGGGAGTTAGCCAAGGTAAGTTAAAAAAGTTATTAGAATCCATTCAAAGATTTATACTTTTCTCGAGATTGCTTAAAAAGTTATGTTTGCGAAAATTAAATTATTTACTTAAGTTAAATAAAAATGTACTGTGAAGAAAATCAGAATAGCAAAGTAAGTGTTAACATTAAGGTAATTACATTATTTACTAAAATTAACAACTATAGTCTACTAATATTTTGATATTTTAATTTTATAATTGTATCTTTAGACGTTTTATCGAATTATGTTTTATAATTATCTCAGTTTTATAAAAATCTTGTATTTACACTAAATAAAATGTATAACATTGTTTAGTAGTGCTTTTTTATTTCGTTTATCCTAACATGATAAACGAAATACCAGCCAACAGAATTTTGTAAGACCTAGAATTAATAAGTCATTCTTCTCTAAAACTTTTGTTTACTTGGGTCCAAAATTTTTCAACCTGTTGCCTATTGAAATAAAAAACAGTTTTAATTTATCAATATTTTGTAAGAAACTTAAAAATTGCCTCTACGATACATGCGACATTAATCTTTTCTTTACTATTGTAAGATAATTTTAACTGTTAGTTGTACATATCATAGTCAATTTTCGATCTATCAAAACTTTTTGGATGGTCACTAAATACTAGTAGTCCAATTACAAGTGAAAGCTGTTGTCCGATTGTAATATTTATGATAAGCATGCGCTGCATATGCCGCTGAAGACAAGTGCAATTTGTAAAGGAAGACTACGTGGACTTATAAACGTACAAGGGGCAATACCCCTTGTACGTTTATACTGTGCGTGTATGGGTGGGTCAATCCCACCCATACACGCACAGTGTTATTGACCCACCCACCCACCCATACACGTACAGTAGTATTGACCCACCTAACCACCCATACACGTACAGTAGTATTGACCCACCCACCCACCCATACACGTACAGTGTTATTGACCCACCCATACACGTACAGTGATATTGACCTAACCTAACCTACTACGACACATTTTACTTAACATGTGTTTTAAATTTGTAACATTTGTATTTTGTTTTCTTTTTTTCATAACCACCGTATACTTGATATATATCATACACTCGTACTTGATTTGGTGGTTATTAATTCCAAACAAGTTATGTATTTCACTTACTTGTATTACAAAGAGGAAATAAATAAATTATTATTATTATTATACTAAAGCAATTTTTTTTTTTTTTTACTTATGAAGAATTAATCACCCTCAGAATTAAAATCAAATTTACAATTATTCATGGTGTAGACGTGTACAAAAATCATGGTACTGCCATCAAATGTATAATAGCTCTGCTACGTTTATCCCTCCTCCATGCTCCACTTCTATTTCCATAATGACTCCTCTGTGTGTGGAATGTGGCATTTCTGGGAAGGTATTCAAGTTATTTCTCTGATACGTTTATCCCTCCTCCACGCTCCACTTCTATTTCCATAATGACTCCTCTGTGTGTGGAATGTGGCATTTCTGGGAAGGTATTCAAGTTATTTCTCTAATGTGTTCTAACACATACACGCATCACCCTGTAATAGCTCTGCTACGTTTATCCCTCCTCCACTTCTATTTCCCTAATGACTCCTCTGTGTGTGGAATGTGGCATTTCTGGGAAGGTATTCAAGTTATTACTCTAATGTGTTCTAACACATACACGTATCACCCTATAATAGCTCTGCTACGTTTATCACTCCTCCACTTTTATTTCCATAATGACTCCTCTGTGTGTGGAATGTGGCATTTCTGGGAAGGTATTCAAGTTATTACTCTAATGTGTTCTAACACATACACGTATCACCCTATAATAGCTCTGCTATGTTTATCACTCCTCGATTAACGTTTATCACTCCTCCACTTTTATTTCCATTATGACTCCTCTGTGTGTGGAATGTGGCATTTCTGGGAAGGTATTCAAGTTATTTCTCTGCTAAGTTTATCCCTCCTCCACTTCTATTTCCATAATGACCCCTCTGTGTGTGGAATGTGGCATTTCTGGAAAGGTATTCAAGTTATTTCTCTGCTAAGTTTATCCCTCCTCCACTTCTATTTCCATAATGACTCCTCTGTGTGTGGAATGTGGCATTTCTGGGAAGGTATTCAAGTTATTACTCTAATGTGTTCTAACACATACACGTATCACCCTATAATAGCTCTGCTACGTTTATCACTCCTCGATTAACGTTTATCACTCCTCCACTTTTATTTCCATTATGACCCCTCTGTGTGTGGAATGTGGCATTTCTGGGAAGGTATTCAAGTTATTTCTCTGCTAAGTTTATCCCTCCTCCACTTCTATTTCCATAATGACCCCTCTGTGTGTGGAATGTGGCATTTCTGGGAAGGTATTCAAGTTATTACTCTAATGTGTTCTAACACATACACGTATCACCCTATAATAGCTCTGCTACGTTTATCACTCCTCCACTTTTATTTCTATAATGACTCCTCTGTGTGTGGAATGTGGCATTTTTGGGAAGGTATCCAAGTTATTTCTCTGCTACGTTTATCCCTCCTCCACTTCTATTTCCATAATGACCCCTCTGTGTGTGGAATGTGGCATTTTTGGGAAGGTATCCAAGTTATTTCTCTGCTACGTTTATCCCTCCTCCACTTCTATTTCCATAATGACCCCTCTGTGTGTGGAATGTGGCATTTCTGGGAAGGTATTCAAGTTATTTCTCTAATGTGTTCTAACACATACACGCATCACCCTGTAATAGCTCTGCTACGTTTATCCCTCCTCCACTTCTATTTCCCTAATGACTCCTCTGTGTGTGGAATGTGGCATTTCTGGGAAGGTATTCAAGTTATTACTCTAATGTGTTCTAACACATACACGTATCACCCTATAATAGCTCTGCTACGTTTATCACTCCTCGATTAACGTTTATCACTCCTCCACTTTTATTTCCATTATGACTCCTCTGTGTGTGGAATGTGGCATTTCTGGGAAGGTATTCAAGTTATTTCTCTGCTACGTTTATCCCTCCTCCACTTCTATTTCCATAATGACCCCTCTGTGTGTGGAATGTGGCATTTCTGGGAAGGTATTCAAGTTATTACTCTAATGTGTTCTAACACATACACGTATCACCCTATAATAGCTCTGCTACGTTTATCACTCCTCGATTAACGTTTATCACTCCTCCACTTTTATTTCCATTATGACTCCTCTGTGTGTGGAATGTGGCATTTCTGGGAAGGTATTCAAGTTATTTCTCTGCTACGTTTATCCCTCCTCCACTTCTATTTCCATAATGACCCCTCTGTGTGTGGAATGTGGCATTTCTGGGAAGGTATTCAAGTTATTTCTCTAATGTGTTCTAACACATACACGCATCACCCTATAATAGCTCTGCTACGTTTATCACTCCTCCAGTTCTATTTCCCTAATGACTCCTCTGTGTGTGGAATGTGGCATTTCTGGGAAGGTATTAAAGTTATTACTCTAATGTGTTCTAACACATACACGTATCACCCTATAATAGCTCTGCTACGTTTATCACTCCTCGATTAACGTTTATCACTCCTCCACTTTTATTTCCATTATGACCCCTCTGTGTGTGGAATGTGGCATTTCTGGGAAGGTATTCAAGTTATTTCTCTGCTAAGTTTATCCCTCCTCCACTTCTATTTCCATAATGACCCCTCTGTGTGTGGAATGTGGCATTTCTGGGAAGGTATTCAAGTTATTACTCTAATGTGTTCTAACACATACACGTATCACCCTATAATAGCTCTGCTACGTTTATCACTCCTCCACTTTTATTTCCATAATGACTCCTCTGTGTGTGGAATGTGGCATTTCTGGGAAGGTATTCAAGTTACTACTCTAATGTGTTCTAACACATACACGTATCACCCTATAATAGCTCTGCTACGTTTATCACTCCTCGATTAACGTTTATCACTCCTCCACTTTTATTTCCATTATGACTCCTCTGTGTGTGGAATGTGGCATTTCTGGGAAGGTATTCAAGTTATTTCTCTGCTACGTTTATCCCTCCTCCACTTCTATTTCCATAATGACCCCTCTGTGTGTGGAATGTGGCATTTCTGGGAAGGTATTCAAGTTATTACTCTAATGTGTTCTAACACATACACGTATCACCCTATAATAGCTCTGCTACGTTTATCACTCCTCGATTAACGTTTATCACTCCTCCACTTTTATTTCCATTATGACTCCTCTGTGTGTGGAATGTGGCATTTCTGGGAAGGTATTCAAGTTATTTCTCTGCTACGTTTATCCCTCCTCCACTTCTATTTCCATAATGACCCCTCTGTGTGTGGAATGTGGCATTTCTGGGAAGGTATTCAAGTTATTTCTCTAATGTGTTCTAACACATACACGCATCACCCTGTAATAGCTCTGCTACGTTTATCCCTCCTCCACTTCTATTTCCCTAATGACTCCTCTGTGTGTGGAATGTGGCATTTCTGGGAAAGTATTCAAGTTATTACTCTAATGTGTTCTAACACATACACGTATCACCCTATAATAGCTCTGCTACGTTTATCACTCCTCCACTTTTATTTCCATAATGACTCCTCTGTGTGTGGAATGTGGCATTTCTGGGAAGGTATTCAAGTTATTACTCTAATGTGTTCTAACACATACACGTATCACCCTATAATAGCTCTGCTATGTTTATCACTCCTCGATTAACGTTTATCACTCCTCCACTTTTATTTCCATTATGACTCCTCTGTGTGTGGAATGTGGCATTTCTAGGAAGGTATTCAAGTTATTTCTCTGCTAAGTTTATCCCTCCTCCACTTCTATTTCCATAATGACCCCTCTGTGTGTGGAATGTGGCATTTCTGGGAAGGTATTCAAGTTATTTCTCTGCTAAGTTTATCCCTCCTCCACTTCTATTTCCATAATGACTCCTCTGTGTGTGGAATGTGGCATTTCTGGGAAGGTATTCAAGTTATTACTCTAATGTATTCTAACACATACACGTATCACCCTATAATAGCTCTGCTACGTTTATCACTCCTCGATTAACGTTTATCACTCCTCCACTTTTATTTCCATTATGACCCCTCTGTGTGTGGAATGTGGCATTTCTGGGAAGGTATTCAAGTTATTTCTCTGCTAAGTTTATCCCTTCTCCACTTCTATTTCCATAATGACCCCTCTGTGTGTGGAATGTGGCATTTCTGGGAAGGTATTCAAGTTATTACTCTAATGTGTTCTAACACATACACGTATCACCCTATAATAGCTCTGCTACGTTTATCACTCCTCCACTTTTATTTCCATAATGACTCCTCTGTGTGTGGAATGTGGCATTTCTGGGAAGGTATTCAAGTTATTACTCTAATGTGTTCTAACACATACACGTTTCACCCTATAATAGCTCTGCTACGTTTATCACTCCTCGATTAACGTTTATCACTCCTCCACTTTTATTTCCATTATGACTCCTCTGTGTGTGGAATGTGGCATTTCTGGGAAGGTATTCAAGTTATTTCTCTGCTACGTTTATCCCTCCTCCACTTCTATTTCCATAATGACCCCTCTGTGTGTGGAATGTGGCATTTCTGGGAAGGTATTCAAGTTATTACTCTAATGTGTTCTAACACATACACGTATCACCCTATAATAGCTCTGCTACGTTTATCACTCCTCGATTAACGTTTATCACTCCTCCACTTTTATTTCCATTATGACTCCTCTGTGTGTGGAATGTGGCATTTCTGGGAAGGTATTCAAGTTATTTCTCTGCTACGTTTATCCCTCCTCCACTTCTATTTCCATAATGACCCCTCTGTGTGTGGAATGTGGCATTTCTGGGAAGGTATTCAAGTTATTTCTCTAATGTGTTCTAACACATACACGCATCACCCTATAATAGCTCTGCTACGTTTATCACTCCTCCACTTCTATTTCCCTAATGACTCCTCTGTGTGTGGAATGTGGCATTTCTGGGAAGGTATTAAAGTTATTACTCTAATGTGTTCTAACACATACACGTATCACCCTATAATAGCTCTGCTACGTTTATCACTCCTCGATTAACGTTTATCACTCCTCCACTTTTATTTCCATTATGACCCCTCTGTGTGTGGAATGTGGCATTTCTGGGAAGGTATTCAAGTTATTTCTCTGCTAAGTTTATCCCTCCTCCACTTCTATTTCCATAATGACCCCTCTGTGTGTGGAATGTGGCATTTCTGGGAAGGTATTCAAGTTATTACTCTAATGTGTTCTAACACATACACGTATCACCCTATAATAGCTCTGCTACGTTTATCACTCCTCCACTTTTATTTCCATAATGACTCCTCTGTGTGTGGAATGTGGCATTTCTGGGAAGGTATTCAAGTTACTACTCTAATGTGTTCTAACACATACACGTATCACCCTATAATAGCTCTGCTACGTTTATCACTCCTCGATTAACGTTTATCACTCCTCCACTTTTATTTCCATTATGACTCCTCTGTGTGTGGAATGTGGCATTTCTGGGAAGGTATTCAAGTTATTTCTCTGCTACGTTTATCCCTCCTCCACTTCTATTTCCATAATGACCCCTCTGTGTGTGGAATGTGGCATTTCTGGGAAGGTATTCAAGTTATTACTCTAATGTGTTCTAACACATACACGTATCACCCTATAATAGCTCTGCTACGTTTATCACTCCTCGATTAACGTTTATCACTCCTCCACTTTTATTTCCATTATGACTCCTCTGTGTGTGGAATGTGGCATTTCTGGGAAGGTATTCAAGTTATTTCTCTGCTACGTTTATCCCTCCTCCACTTCTATTTCCATAATGACCCCTCTGTGTGTGGAATGTGGCATTTCTGGGAAGGTATTCAAGTTATTTCTCTAATGTGTTCTAACACATACACGCATCACCCTATAATAGCTCTGCTACGTTTATCACTCCTCCACTTTTATTTCCATTATGACTCCTCTGTGTGTGGAATGTGACATTTCTGGGAAGGTAATCAAGTTATTACTCTAATGTGTTCTAACACATACACGTATCACCCTATAATAGCTCTGCTACGTTTATCACTCCTCGATTAACGTTTATCACTCCTCCACTTTTATTTCCATTATGACTCCTCTGTGTGTGGAATGTGGCATTTCTGGGAAGGTATTCAAGCTATTTCTCTGCTACGTTTATCCCTCCTCCACTTCTATTTCCATAATGACCCCTCTGTGTGTGGAATGTGGAATTTCTGGGAAGGTATTCAAGTTATTTCTCTAATGTGTTCTAACACATACACGCATCACCCTGTAATAGCTCTGCTACGTTTATCCCTCCTCCACTTCTATTTCCCTAATGACTCCTCTGTGTGTAGAATGTGGCATTTCTGGGAAGGTATTCAAGTTATTACTCTAATGTGTTCTAACACATACACGTATCACCCTATAATAGCTCTGCTACGTTTATCACTCCTCCACTTTTATTTCCATAATGACTCCTCTGTGTGTGGAATGTGGCATTTCTGGGAAGGTATTCAATTTATTACTCTAATGTGTTCTAACACATACACGTATCACCCTATAATAGCTCTGCTACGTTCATCACTCCTCGATTAACGTTTATCACTCCTCCACTTTTATTTCCATTATGACTCCTCTGTGTGTGGAATGTGGCATTTCTGGGAAGGTATTCAAGTTATTACTCTAATGTGTTCTAACACATACACGTATCACCCTATAATAGCTCTGCTACGTTTATCACTCCTCGATTAACGTTTATCACTCCTCCACTTTTATTTCCATTATGACTCCTCTGTGTGTGGAATGTGGCATTTCTGGGAAGGTATTAAAGTTATTACTCTAATGTGTTCTAACACATACACGTATCACCCTATAACAGCTCTGCTACGTTTATCACTCCTCGATTAACGTTTATCACTCCTCCACTTTTATTTCCATTATGACTCCTCTGTGTGTGGGATGTGGCATATCTGGGAAGGTATTCAAGTTATTTCTCTGCTACGTTTATCCCTCCTCCACATCTATTTCCATAATGACCCCTCTGTGTGTGGAATGTGGCATTTTTGGGAAGGTATCCAAGTTATTTCTCTGCTACGTTTATCCCTCCTCCACTTCTATTTCCATAATGACCCCTCTGTGTGTGGAATGTGGCATTTCTGGGAAGGTATTCAAGTTATTTCTCTAATGTGTTCTAACACATACACGCATCACCCTGTAATAGCTCTGCTACGTTTATCCCTCCTCCACTTCTATTTCCCTAATGACTCCTCTGTGTGTGGAATGTGGCATTTCTGGGAAGGTATTCAAGTTATTTCTCTGCTACGTTTATCCTTCCTCCACTTCTATTTCCCTAATGTCTCCTCTGTGTGTGGAATGTGGCATTTCTGGGAAGGTATTCAAGTTATTTCTCTGCTACGTTTATCCCTCATCCACTTCTATATCCCTAATGACTCCTCTGTGTGTGGAATGTGGCATTTCTGGGAGGTATTCAAGTTATTTCTCTGCTACGTTTATCCCTCCTCCACTTCTATTTCCATAATGACTCCTCTGTGTGTGGAATGTGGCATTTCTGGGAAGGTATTCAAGTTATTTCTCTGCTACGTTTATCCCTCCTCCACTTCTATTTCCATAATGACTCCTCTGTGTGTTGAATGTGACATTTCTGGGAAGGTATTAAAGTTATTTCTCTAATGTGTTCTAACACATATCACCCTATTTCATTTTGGTAGTCTTGAAACTAAACATTAAAATCGGTTTAACTTGTTGGTAGTTTCTTTGTGTTCAATTCTTTTCACATTTCCTGCTCCTTTAGAATTGTCCTGTATTAGTTTTAACTGTGTTAATCAGTCTATTTATACTTATTGTATGCGGTGGTAACAGTTTTCCCTAGTTTTCATCCTTGAATATCTTCGCAATATTTTAGCTCCTATAATTCCCCACCTGTAAAGGAAGAATACTACTAGGTACATGTAATAAAAACCTCCCCTATTCCCAGCTGTATGTGTCTTATTGTTGATGTTAAATAATGACACTTTCTTTGTTAATTAAGTCATGTGAAATGTAAATGAATTAATTACTGGCCAAATACACAACCATAACCTTTCACCCATACAAAGTAGACATTGTGGATGTATGCTATATAAATGTGTAGCTATTTCTAACTTAATTAATGTGTACAATCAATTACTTAAGCAACTGACTACAAACGTATTTATTTATTAAGATATATTTGTCTTTTTGTAATTCGACAACCACAACCTGGTAATAAGCAAGATACATAATTTTGCAATCAATTCAAGTTTGAGGATACTTCATTTTAGTTTTAATCATGCTCCCTTTCCTTAATTTGTTATTGGTTTTTTATGTAGTTGTTTATTGCGTATAAAACTAGTTCTTAGGAAACTGGCTTATTATGTTCTTCTTAAAATATATAAAAATCCCTTTTGACAGATTTTTTTAAGTTGGTCAGAGAATGACAGGAAACAGAATGGCAATAACTAGGTATAGTGAAAAAAGAGAGCTCATGTTGTATGAATAAAACAAGTTAGGACGAACAGAAACGCTAACTGTTTTTCCAAATACACTGTTTTATGTTCTTCACGTAGTTTAATTGGTTCCTATAAGTGTTTCCGTCTTTTTTTTTACTGCAAACTTTATTATTATAAAGATCCTGGAAGGGCTAATTCTTTATTGTAGCTCAAAAGTGCTGCAGGGGATATATTCTCTCATGCTTTCCTAGTCTACTTCAGTTGATTAAAAAGTATTGTTGAGGATTCGTGTATAAATTCATATGCTTGTTTATGTTGCGATGACATCGAAAAGATGTAGACTTTCTAAGGGGATTTTAACGCTGAACATGTATACCTTTTAAAGGACAGCTTATATGTATAAAATAATAGGAAGACCATAATAGTTAAATAGGTAGGCACAAAATCAAGCACAAATTAACAACTGATATAGGGTATCTATTATATCTACTCTACTCTTAAAGTTAGTGGTTTCCTGACATTAACTAAAATACTAAAATATCCTCAATAACTAAAATACTAGTTGAAAGTATTTTTGATGCCTCTATGCTTACATAACCTGACTCCATTACACATATGGAGAGACGTATAGGGGCAAAGAAAATAGGAATAGGAAGAGATCACTGTTTTATATACATATATATATATATATGTGTGTGTGTGTGTGTGTGTGTGTGTGTGTGTGTGTGTGTGTGTGTGTGTGTGTGTGTGTGTGTGTGTGTGTGTGTGTGTGTGTGTGTGTGTGTGTGTGTGTGTGTGTGTGTGTGTGTGTGTGTGTGTGTGTGTGTGACGTGTGTGTGTGTGTGTGTGTGTGTGTGTGTGTGTGTGTGTGTGTGTGTGTGTGTGTGTGTGTGTGTGTGTGTGTGTGTGTGTGTGTGTGTGTGTGTGTGTGTGTGTGTGTGTGTGTGTGTGTGTGTGTGTGTGTGTGTGTGTGTGTGTGTGTGTGTGTGTGTGTGTGTGTGTGTGTGTGTGTGTGTGTGTGTGTGTGTGTGTGTGTGTGTGTGTGTGTGTGTGTGTGTGTGTGTGTGTGTGTGTGTGTGTGTGTGTGTGTGTGTGTGTGTGTGTGTGTGTGTGTGTGTGTGTGTGTGTGTGTGTGTGTGTGTGTGTGTGTGTGTGTGTGTGTGTGTGTGTGTGTGTGTGTGTGTGTGTGTGTGTGTGTGTGTGTGTGTGTGTGTGTGTGTGTGTGTGTGTGTGTGTGTGTGCGTGCGCAAACTTAGGCCTTTGCTCAAGAAAAATGTTTAGTGAAATCATTCAGCTAAGATTGTTGTTTGTAATGTATTGTTTATTTTATGTAACATTAAGTTGTCTAGCGATAAATTATTGTAATGTATAAAAATATTATATCCAGATTAAACATTGTGATGAAGTATATTTCCTTATAAGTTACAGTAATGCTTACATGCAATTTTCGTGTGTTAAATTACTTTATGTTTCAGTGTACTTTATGATATATAATATGTGTCATTCCGGTAATTATTACATATTTTTTAATTATTTTGGAAAATCAAGTGCATTGACTCAATATTTTGTCAATCTTTCAACTGGTTTTTATATATAGTAAATAGTTTTGAAATCATTATGTATTGTTTTATATTTATGTTTTGTGGTTAGCAGCACTTCCTGATACATATATTGATACATACACATAGCAACTAGCTGTCAATTTGGATGTTGATTCAGCAGTCAGGTTATGTTTGTTATGTTCAGCAGGGCTTTAATGAAAAAGGCATTCTCTTACAAAATCTTCAATTTCCGAAACTTAACTTGTTTGACACGTTATGTACCTTTTCTAGGTAAGTTTCTAGAACTTTTAAATTTTTACCAGTTCTTTAGGAAGATATTATTGATATACTGAGTTGTTTTTATAATAATTGGTCAAGGTTTTATTTTATAGAAAATATTTAAATTAAAAAAAAACGCTGTCATCTTTTTGAAAAAACATTTTATATATTTCAAAAAATTATTTTGAGGAGCTAAAAAATTTCAGTGGGTAAACAAGGCTTTGAGCAAAAATGAAAGTATATAAACCCCGTCTTTGTACATCAAATATGCCCAATTTAACATGGGTATGGGTGAGTTACGCAACCCCTTTAACCAATTTACTTAATCATATTTTACGTACAATAAATTAACCACTTGTAGGTAGTAGATAATATCGGTTCTCTAACTTATGCTGTACTTAATGCATTTTAGTTTTATGTTATAAGATATGAATTTAAACAATAATGTTATAGGATTTTTATTTATAATTAATATTGTAATTGTATTGTATTATGTTAATTTATGGATAAATATGGTATTGTAAATATATAAATATATGTTTTAAATTTACTAATGAAAACATGTATTAATACAACTGTTTAAATATGTAGCTTTTTATAGGAGGTTGTATTACTAATAGTATTGCAATATGTTCTATGTTTACTTATTACAACAGTTACTACTTCTGCCTTTTTTATATGCCATTTATAGCAGGATGTATTATCAACTAAGCAGGAATAGACCTTTATCTAACTTCTTTTGAATAATTTGAAGTAAATTGTATCCAAGAGACAATTATTAAGCAAACTTTTTTTGAAACTTTATTGAAATCTTTCATTGAGAATAGAGTGTGTCCGACAGAGCCCTGTTTGCGACGTTTTGAAGAGGAAACTGACAAAATATGACAACTGTATCTATTGGCCTGTCATTTGGTTTTTATTGGTGAACCTTGAATTATTTGAGCGGAATAATTTCCAATAGTATGTTTCAATACTTTTAAATTTCATTTAAAAATTTCAGTTAGTACCATATTAGTTGTATTATTACTTAAATCCATTAATGTTTCATATACTCGCTTAAACACTCAAATATCAATATTTATCCAAGTCCGATTAATAAGTAAAGGTATGATGTACATAAAACCGTCAGAACCCATCGCCCCTACACAAGTACGGCCCACCCAACCAACTCTACAGTATGTTGTATTATATCAAATATATCTTAGTAAATACCACTGAAGGTGGATAGGTAGGTAGGTGGTTAGATGACACTTTACGTGTGTGGATGGGTAGATGGATAAAATAGCCATTTGAGAGCATTAAGTGGATGAATGTTAGATCAGAATGCAACTAGTCCTAAAGTATTTGAATACTAAGTGTAGAATATTATTATTTCATGTTAGTTTGTCAATATAGACTTTATCAGATAGAGTAAAAACTTAAGTACAAGTAAAAAAATAGAGTAAATCTATGTACATATTAATTTGTCAAAATACTTATTTATGATATATATATATATATATATATATATATATATATATATAGTAGAAAAATTGTAATTCCTAGGGCTGCATTTATAATAAAGTTATAATAAAAAATTAACAACTGAACATCCTTAAAAATATTTTTATTTAATCGACACCAATCGGTTTCAGCATTTATGCCATCTTCATAGGTGTATAGATGTTTACTTTTCAAAATTTTACTAAACAAATAAAATTAAATAAACAATTATCATAAAGAAAACATATGTTAAATTAGTAAATATTTTTGATTTGGTAGTTAGTTGTTGGATTATTATATTGGACAAACAGGACGATCATTTAAATGAAGATTTAATGAACACATACAAACTCTAAAATCAAACAACAGAACTTCAATTAAATCTTCTTTTGCAGAACACTTACTAAACAATAATCACAACTACACAAATATGAAAACCAACATGAAAATTCTAAAATTCTGTTCAAAAAGTAAAAAACTAGATTCTCAAGAAGAACTTGAAATTTATAAACACAACCAAGAAAATCCCAACAATTTAATCAACACCATGTTAACACAAAAAAGAAACCCAATATTCCAAACTATTATACATATAAGAAACAACACACACAATGACAACTTACCACCATATATAGAATAAAGTGGTATGGTTATAATTCTATCTATTACATGTTATGTCAACCATAACCCTTCGTAAATCGTTCGTATTTCAACCATAATCATATTTCAGTAATATATCAATAATAATTACATGCAAACCGTAAGACAACCATTAACGCACGCAAATCTCATGACAACCATAATCACATGTGAGGTGTTTACCATAACCATGTGAGTCATATGTCAACCACAACCAAACGGGTTTCATACTTAGGTTGCATGCCAACCATAACCACCCATAAATAGTATGCTACCTCTAACCATATGTAGGTCATAAATGTGTCAACCATATGCATGGAGAAGTCATTTTACAACTACTATCATACGTAAATTGTATGGAAAACTTGCCTTTTCCCTGCTAATACCAGCCTGGAGGTACGACCAAAAATACTCACAACATAAAGTTACCAACATACTTACTTACGGCACAAAATATGGGAATAGTACAAACGAGTACCCATAAGACTCCTAATACTTATTGAACAATTAGTCTGGGCATTGCGGTATTACTACTTACCGTATTACTAACAAATACTATAATAAGAAAAATCAGCTAATATTAATAATATATATTCAACACTTCTTCAAGACAACTGTTTGTGTAGACCGATGTTTTCATAAAAGAGCTCCTTCTTCACTCCTCGCCCAGTTCAGGCCACGGGCTCAGACTATTTGTTTGCTCCTAGGCAGTACTTGGAGGGAATCCGTCAACTACTCATAACGGTTGCTACGGATGTTTAGATTAAGGTCCAGTTCTTAGTAAGTCTTACTCGTGAGAACATGAAAGATTATACACAATTGGTTTAGTTTATTATTTTAGTATTGAATAATCCTTTCTGTGTATTGTTTATTGAAAACGCAAACTTGTTCAGACCGTCAAACAAATCCCAACTTAGCACACCCAGTTTTGATTTTGTCGAAAACCACAGAATTCGAATGATATTACCTGGGAAACTAATCGAAGACGTTGTTTTCTATATTTAAGTCACCATGAACGTTGTGGGATATCCTACCTTGAAAAATTGGGAGATTCGGAGTATTTGGAATCTTTTTAAAACTCTTTGCGAAGTGTCTCTTTGCCTTTTTTTTTAATCCACGAAAGTAGGATTCTATAGAATGCATGTCTTTAAATAGAAGCTCACATTTTGTACCAGAACTCTTTCGTCCAAAACGGCGTTCAACTTAGAATGAAAACATATACAGTATTCTATTGAGCTTTAGTATTACACATAATATTAAATGACAATGAATGCTATGCAATGAGAAGAATTTCAATATACAGTACATAATAAATATTACCACTATATTTTGGTTATGGAAGCAATGTGGGTGGTATTGAATAAAACAAGCAGGAAAACCGCAAACAGTATTGACAAAACCAACCCCTGGAAAGGTAAGTTAAACTGACGTCATTCTGCCCTAGGGAATTTTATTTATGTGTTCTATATTAGTTTCGAATGTATTATGACATCTCTTTACTTCCTGTCATATAAAAGTATACCACAGGTAATCTTTAAATAACGACAAATTTTTAACTTGATCTATTCTTTCAGTATAGAAGGTATTTTTTTATGTACAGCTAAGAGCACATTTACAAATAATTTAGCATATTGATGTCTTTAAAACGTTCGTTAATGTTAATTATAATTTGTAACATAGTTGTAAAACATTTTAAATCAAAAGAACAATTTTAGTATGAAGTAGCTCCTCAGAAATGTTCAGGTTTTTTTTTTATTTAATTAATTTTTATACAAAATTTAGGTCTCACCAAGTTATGCAAAACTTGTCGGTGAGGTCCTATTGTAAAAAAATAAAAAACGTAATACAGAAAATAATTGTTTTTAAATTTTTTATAGTAATTATCAACATTGGGCGGTTTAGGGCAGGCACCTATCTTTGAATATAAATATTGCAGCTTATTATTATTGTACTAACTAGTGTTACAAAGCAAAAGTTAATACAATAACTGTGCAATGTGGCTACAACAGAAATGCTTGGAGATAGCGAGTGAAAGTTATTAGATAATTTTATCCTGTTGACCAAAATATTCCTGTTCTCTACTCTATGTTCCATCCCCACTAGAACACTCTGTTTGGCAGTGTGTGAAATTTATTATTGTAACTGTAAATACAAATAAAGTGACATAACCTTAGCGTGTTATTTTACAATAATTTTACTGTTGGAAAAAAGAAAAATAGACAAAAAATAAAAACTTAAGGCTTACTGAATCTGATTGTATGTGTCATTTGTTAAAGAATTTGAACAGTGCATTGTATATTGAGTGTTAAATTTTAATTTTCTATTGCTGGTACTTGCCCATTTTTGGGTCAATATCAGCAAACAACATCAGCTGTTTTGTTTTGGTAATTGTTCACTTTCAGTAAACCATTGCTATCAAGGAACGTTCGTTAGAATTAATAATATTTTACAAAAATATATAAGATATAATCTGAACCAACCTGCATTTGTGAAGTTACATTACTGTATTAAATAAAGAAAAATTTCCGGCCCACCAAAACTGTCTGCACTTAGCTTCGGCTACAACCTCTAGTATGTCGAATAGGTCTTTTATATCTTTTTTTTTTATATTTTACTCTTTACCATTTTCTTCAGTGGTCTCAAACGATTTTATTTGCCAGAAATACCACTTCCCAGTTCCCACAATCTTTTATTTTCCAAATTAAATATCACTGTCTCTCAAGGTTTAAAGGAATATTTGGAGGAAATTGCTCTTTTTAAAGTTTGGCTGTATTCTAAAGAGGCCCACTTTAAAGTAAATTACTCTCTAATAAGTCTTTGAAACTAACCAGCTGCAGTGATCTTATGATCAGTTTCATTAAAAGAGGGTTGAAGTATGGAGATGGTATAATTTTCTGTATGCAAATACTTTCCAGTCTAACATTCCTAAAAATTAGTATAGATAATCCTTTACCTCTACTCATATCCTATATATTAAGATACTTGTTATATAAACGCTCAGAACTGTGAAAATGTTGCATATACTACTTTGAAGATAATCCTCATGATCCCTATGTTGGAGTGACTAGTTTTAAAATGTGTTATAAAGCTTTCGTTTTTTATTTAAGGAAGGAGTTATTCTCAAAATAACCAAACTTACAATCTTAGCGGAAATTTTTAATTGTACAAGTTTATTAATTTATTAAATATGATAGCTGATTATTGGATACTCTTTATTTTGTAACTATAGTAATTCGCTTCATTTTCATGATTTTTGTAGTTTCGTATCAAACCTGTTTATTGTTGACTTCATTAGTTAAATTTAAATATGGTTTCAATAGTTTGTGAAACTAGAATTTATTATTAGTAATTTTAATATTGGTTAATTATTTTAATACGTACTTTTCATGTTTAAAATATATTTTAGCCTAGAACAATTTTATAACAGTTAAAAAATTGAGAAATACATCGATTCGTATTGAAAAAAATAGTTGAACCTAAAACTTAAGGAGTAAATTATTAAATGAATTCTTTTTGTTAAATGGTTTAGTTCATTTTTTATCAGATATACGTAAAATGAAAATGGAAAATATTATAATCTTAAGAAAGGTACAAGTTAAAGATGGAAACATATGTTTCTCCAGAGTCGTCTTACAACATACTCATTCAAGTATCATTATATAATACATTGTAGGCCTACATTACTTTGATACTCCCTCTAACTTCAAAGTACGTTCATAAACCAGCTTTATGCTTCAACACTTGTTGAATACAGTTTAAATTTCCAACAACATTAAATCATAGTATGTTTTTATACAGTATAATAAATTAACTGTATCATTTTAATACATAATCTGACTAATTTGATGGAGATAAATTTTCGTTTCAATAAAGCAAGGGAATCTACTGAACAAGTTTTTGTAGCACAGCTGGATAGAATTTCTCGAATAATAACAATGAACTTTTTGTAACTTTTACATAAATATAATGTTACGACGTGTCACAGTTGTTGCAATTTCTCTTGGCTAGTCACTCGTCCCTTTATTGTAATATGATATAATTGTGCATGTCAGAGTGTCTATATATTTGTATGTGTTTAAAAAATCACAATATGATTGGTTTTGTTATACCGTTGTTTTATTTATTTTTTTTTATTTTTTTACGTGGTCTTCTAATTATTAGTTACTTTATTATTATTATATTTCTTTGAAAGACTCAATAAATGTATGTGTAATATCATTTCCCACTGTTGTGCTATTTTGTGATAGGCCCGAAGAATGTCCATTCACAAGATAACATCACGAAATATGATATACCGTAATAAATCATTATTTGTTTCTATTAACATATTGTAAATTCTAATTTCAGTGATCTTCCTTACGTCATATGTTTTTTTTTTTTCAGGAAACCTCCTATGTTCTTTTGACTAAACTGTAGTTATTTTCTATAATTATTTATTTTAGCTTATATATAAAATCTTTTCAATATTTTCAATTTTGTTACAATTTTACTTGTTTTGCGGTAAATGTTCAGTTTTTTCTCCTTACTCAAATTTAGTCTGTTTCCCTTGTTATAATAATTAAGTTTATGTATAATATTTTTGAACGGTGCATTATTGGGGTCTTCATTGTACTAATTAGTGCCAGAACTAGCGCATTAGCAGTTCCAGGTTGGGAGGTGACCCAGTCTCTTGGAGATAGGCCTACTCCTGTAACGCGCCTATAGATTATCAGTCTGTTTTATTTATTTATTTTTTTATGTGATTTATAGTCTGGAGAATATGTTTTTTTTTCGTCTGGAATTTCGTAACATAATATGTAAATGCTTGTTATATGTTAAACTACAAAAAGAATGCACACGTTTAAAATAAAATTTGCAAGTATATAGTGGAATGATCATAAATTATGTAAAACTGTGGATTCAAGGAAATTTCTTTCTTATAAACACAATAAAGGAACCTTTCATAATATAACAAGTGAGTGAATGGGTTTTAAGTAATTCGATCCACTAAAAAGTCAAATCTCATATTCCTACAGTTGAATGGAAATGTCAAATAAACTTCCAAATGTTCATTTCAGTTTAACCACTAAAATATTCTTTTGTTAGGTTCTCTCTAAGTATTGGCGTATACAACCATACAAAACTATTTCTAAAATAGTTAGACACGTGGAAAATTATTAAAAATCTGGTACATACTTATCAATTTACTCACATTTCAAACAAACGCCAATATTGCATGCTATGTTTATAACTAGCTTAGGTCTAAAAAAGTGATACTTCGTAAAACCATTTCTAAAACATACATATCTAGGTCTTAATATTTATAAATATATACTGAATAAATAGTGAAAACTAAATTTAGGCATTTAGTAAACAGTATTCCTTGCTCTGCCCAGTTTTGTAATCAATTTATAATCAGAATGCACTTGACACTGCAGCCTTACCACTTTGTTCTTTTATTTTAATGAAATAGATACAAACAAAGTGTAGTGTCTTAATGTAGATAAAACAAACTTGTTACGTATGATACAAAGTGCAATGATGAACAGCATACAATATTTCAACACCAAGTGATGTAAATGTAACAATTGAAGAATCGTAAATGGTTGTTGTATAAAAGCCTTTATAAACCATAAACAGATTAGTAATCAGCCTTTCCAGAGACTCAAAACATAACAATGTACCAATGAATGAGGAAGTTGCACTAATTTGTCTGAGCAGTGACGTCATGCGATGCCTTTTGTGTAGACGATTTTCAGTTCAGAGTATATTGTTCTCAATCCTGTGAATAGTGTTTTAATTTAAATTCTTATTGATATAAATTAAATAGATGTAATTTATACACTATACATTTAATCCTAATAGTACAATATAAATTGAATCAAAGTCTTAAAATAATATAAACTGCCAGTGTTAATGAATAATTTTTATACAAATTCATATAAATAATGTTATAGAAAATTAAATTAAAATATTAATTATTTTACAGTTACCTGAGGTCTATAACATGAATAAATGTTTTACAAATTCTCCAACATACCCGTCGTATACAGTCACACTACTATAGTTATATTACTAATAGAGTATGTGCTACTATAATTAGGAGTCCTGCCCATATGACGGTTGCTTTGGACCGTGATAACTAAATGGGGTAATGTGATAACTAAATGGAAAGTACAATCTCAGAAAAAGATGTTTTACAGTCATGAATAGAGAAAGGAATGAAACAAAATTACTGTACAATCACCTTCTGGTAATTAGTAAAAAGCTCTGTTAGAGTGAATAAACCCACCCGCCCACCCATACACGTACTGTGGTAATGACCCACCCGCCCCAACCATACACGTACTGTGGTAATGACCCACCCGCCCAACCATACACGTACTGTGGTAATGACCCACCCGCCCACCCATACACGTAATGTGGTAAATACCACTGTACGTGTATGGGTGGGTTGGTGGGTCAATGTAACTGTACGTGTATGGGTGGGTGGGTGGGTAATCAATAACTACACACTTCCGAATACACCTCTTATTATACTTTTCACAAACTACTGAATCCTTCCATACATCAGAAATATAAAACGTTGTACACAACCCATAACATAAACCAATCTTACATGTCACATGACAAAGCTTTATAAGATTTATGGACATGTTAACACATAAACTCCTCTAAATAGCGTTGAGGCAGTCATGTTATGTAACATAGTAGTAGGGAAACAGCGACTTAACGCCGTCCCATGAGGAGTTTTCGTCCCGTGAGCAGGTCGGGGGTGGGGGAAGGTCACGTGACCTTAATCGATATTTTGATTGACTGTGATTGATTTTGATTTGATTTTGATTGATTTTGATTGATTTTTAATGGGCTTTTGATTTGATTTTGATTGACTTTTGATTTGATTTTGATTGACTTTGATTTGATTTTGATTGACTTTGATTTTATTTTGATTGACCTTAATCGATTTTTAGTGGGCTCTGATTTGATTTTGATTGATTTTGATGGTGGCGGTCACCTGCCGGATCCAAACGTTATTGATTGTTTCGGAGAGTGGGGAAGCCACCTGCCGGATCCAAGCGTTATTGATTGTTTCGGAGAATACCCTCGGGGGTTTCCGGAGATTGTCAGGAACCTTCATTCCCTTGTTATACTATATAAAATACACTATTAGCCTCGTTTATACTATAAAAACATGTACTCTTAGCCAAAATGCACTCTATTTACAGTCTGGGTTGGACTAACCCGGTTAGCAAAACGTGGGTTATTAAAGCCCGGGTTAAATCAACGTGGGTTAATAAAACCCGGGTTAACACAACGTGGGTTAATAAAATCTGGGTTAAATCAACGTGAGTTAATAAAACCCGGGTTAAAAACATGGATCAATCATACTAAGGAACTAACAAAAGAGTTATACTATATAAAATGCATTATTTTCTCTTACACTCTATAGTAAATCTATACTCTATGGGACAGACTTTGAAGCACATTCCTTTCCCCGCTGCGGAAAGTGAATGCGTCTCTGTCGCTAAAGCTGACCTTCTTCTTCTATTTGCTACCTCCTGCACTCTTGTGCTCTCATCCATCTTTTTACGGAATCCCCTCTGGCTATTTTCTGTTTTTATGTTTTTATGTTTTCCTGTTTTTCTGTTTTTCTGTTTTTCTGTTTTTCTGTTTTTCTGTTTTTCTGTTTTTCTGTTTTCATGTTTTCCTGTTTTTCTGTTTTTCTGTTTTTCTGTTTTTCTGTTTTTCTGTTTTTCTGTTTTTCTGTTTTCTGTTTTTCTGTTTTTCTGTTTTTTCTGTTTTTTCTGTTTTTCTGTTTTTCTGTTTTTCTGTTTTTCTGTTTTTCTGTTTTTCTGTTTTTCTGTTTTCCTGTTTTCCTGTTTTTTCTGTTTTTCTGTTTTCATGTTTTTCTGTTTTCCTGTTTTCCTGTTA
The DNA here is from genome assembly GCA_035578905.1 of Stictocephala bisonia. Classification (NCBI taxonomy): domain Eukaryota; kingdom Metazoa; phylum Arthropoda; class Insecta; order Hemiptera; family Membracidae; genus Stictocephala; species Stictocephala bisonia. The sequence continues at coordinate 31,823 of JAQJVL010002851.1, read as the reverse complement.
GTAGATAATATATATGGGCGAATCATCCTCACTTTTCTGCCCTCTGTTTGGTCGAGAGCGGTTACGTGACCAGATCAAAGATGACAGCCTTTCCCTTCTTATACTATATAAAAATACACTCCTAACCTAACCTTTCCTCCGTTATACTATATAAAATGTAAAAAGATGGTGGTCTTTTATACATGTACTTCAGGCGACTGTCGGTTACCTTCGTACGCTCTTCACCCGTCGGCTACCGGTCTGGCGCACACCCAAATGCTACGCTCTGATTGGTTGCCTCCCTCACACGTAATCTTTCTCACACGTACTGTTAGCCTACCTATTTAAATTAATTTTTTTATTTAATTTTTCTCAATATTTTGTTTAATACACAGTTAACATCGCTCTTACCTTCATGTACTCATCTACGGCTTCCTTTAACATACATCGTTACCTACCTATACTTCCGTTAAAAATACCCAATCATTAGGTATCCTCAAATCCCTACTTAACACACTAGACAACCCGCAATACACGTTTTATTTAAAAATTAAGGAAGAGATATAATAGGTGATGAACGTCAGCTCCCGCACTTTAGTATTACGTCACAGATTTCAAGGTCACGAGGAGTGTTTTTAAAAAAACTTCTTGCACAGAAAAATTTCTGGAAATAGAAATTGTTCTGTGCAAGAAGTTTTTTCTCTCTCTTTTTTTCTTTTTTTCCAACTTTATTTACAAATAAATATTTTACAAATACATATGTTACAAAAGTAAATCTTAAAACTAAACCGCAGTGTTGACTACTCTCCTTCAGTTTATCTCTGTTTCTTCAATTAACTGAGCTGTGAGATCTACTACTGGATATCCCATCTCCGGTAATGTGTTGTCATGCTCTCCATACAGCATATCAAGCAGTCTGTTGTAAGTGTCCCGTTCACTAGGTTTCCAAAACAAGCTTTTAAAAAGGTCTTATAAATCTTTCTTCAGAAAGCTTGATTTCGGAACAATGACATTCGGATGGAATTCTCCAAATTTGTTTGACAAATATAACATTCAGTAAAATGTACTCCCAAAACTTTTTTCAACTGTCCCTGTAAATTTCTTTTTAAATTTTAATTCCTCCACTTTTTCTGCAATTTGACTCATTTCTGAAAGTTTCTCCTCATCACTGGAACACCATACTGATCTTAACAATCTAATTTGAAACATAATTATTCTCAAGTCGGTGTTCATTGTAATGGTGTTTTCTGTGTGAGTCTTCAAATCAGAGTGACTAGGTGTAGGTGTACAACTCCTATATACCCTCAACTAGGTGTGTGGTGGGGGGAAGCAATTTATTCCTTTTCCTACTCCCTTCCATATCTTGGTCCCTTTCGTCTTTGTCTTCTGATAACATTTCTATATTTAGAATGTCTTCCATGTTCAAGTAGTTGGTGTTCGTAACACCCAATTCAGCAGAGCGTCCAGAAGAACGATGAATGTAATCAAATACAGCTGAAGACAATCGTTTCAACTTTTCACCATGACGATTTACATACCATTCCAAGTATCTCTTTAAGGTTCTTAAGTTTACTGCTTCTCCGTCATAAGTCGGGTCTTGTACATGGCTAAGCTTTTTATCAAAAAACATCGAGTGTGTATCAAACATTTTAGGTGTATTCTTAGTTACGTAGTCTAGATTTACAGCATCTGAGGGTAAAGATGGAGGTGCAAGGTTTCTCAGCAATTTTCCCTCCAAATCGATGTCACCATCAGGATGAGTTCTTCTTAAAGAACTTTTTTTAACAAAGCTCATAGTTGCAGCATTTGAAGATAAAACAGGGTCATGCAAATCTCTGATAAATTTGTTTCCAACCGTGTAGTGCATGTCAGAAGTTCTTCCTAAACTATAATTCTGTACTTATTGCATATTAGCAGCATCGTTTGGTAGTTTTGGAAGAGAAACATTTGTAACGCACCTGTTTTGTGCATCATAACAATTTTTGGTTGTAGATAATAATAAACAGTTATTTTTCACAAATCCGATACTTGCAAACCAGATGTTTTCTTACCAACTTGATCGTACCGTCCGAACTTATCAACACTCATGGTGCTACTAACTGCATAGTAAATACAGCACCTTATTTATGAAACCCAAAAGTAGGCCAAGGTCACGAGGAGTGTTTAAAAAAAAAAAAAAAACCTTCTTGCACAGAACAAATCATTCTGTCAAAGAAGGTTTTTTGTCTTATTTTATTTTTTTATTTATTTATTTATTTTTTTTTCATCTTTATTTACAAATATATTTACAATAATTAAAGCTTAAAACTAAACTGGGAGTGATGATGCTTCCATGTACTCTTGGATCTAGGAAGATGTCAGCATATGAAGAGAGAGTTCTGTAGAGTTGTGGCCACTAACTCCGGTGTGACTCCAAGTAGAGCATCCCTGGTTGTATATTGCTCAGATTTTCGTTTTGTAAAAAGATTAACAAAACGCTTTGGTAGGAAAACCTGAAATTTTGGCACATCACCAGAATTGTATGGTGCATCGCTTAAAGTAACCAGAATTGCATCTCCCACAGAGGTGTCCAGTTTTCTTATTTGATGTACGATGTAATGTTTCTGCTCCTTTAATTCTGAACAACGCTTTGTTGGTAGTACGGATGACTTGGAGTTTGCGTTGAACTGTTCAAGTAATGTTTGAATAGACTGCTGCGATGCCCATCTTCAAACTGCTTCTTTGCTGTTGTACTATATGTCGTCTCCTCGGAGCTCTGAGTAATACTGATGCATTGTTTGTGAGGAGCTCTCATATTTATAACGTTTCCTTATCCCCACCACCACTGCAGTTCTGACCTTGATTCAAAAAAGCAGCTAAACGGTAAGCTTTTTGCAATGCACAATTCGAAACACTGTGGAATTGATTTTGTACACTCAGACATACACCTTCATAATTGTCTTTGAAACTTCTATCTATAATGGTATCGTATACATTTCTTGTTGTATACATTTTAATCCAATTTCTCTTTTTACTATCAGTTGTAAAAAACGTTGTAAATTTTGAGCAGAAATGATACATAATACTGTTAACGTCTTTATAACTTGTAAAACCCTCAACCATGTAATGTAATGGTAGTTGTTCATTAACCATCTCTACATAGAAGACGTTTGATTATCCACTTACCTACTCAATACACACAAAACACTTGTTTGATCACACACCCATTCATCAAACAGAACTGTCGACACTCACTCCACCTTCCCAAAGCATAAGACTTTTGAAGGGCCACCTACCAAAACATTCAAAAAATCATTATAAACAAACTACACACTGTGCAGACATGACTAAATATTCCATCATACTACCATAAAAACATTCCTATTGATATACCCCTATCTACCCAATATACGTACCACACACCGTACATACAATACCTATGTTTAGCCACTCACATACTAAACACACAGACTCTTGATTGACCATCCATTTACGTAAAACATGTGGACGACCTATGTACCAAAACTAACATAAATCTTGATATTTCACACACCTAGCCTTTTTATATACTTTAGACGGTCCACTTACTCATTACACAGTCCTGTTGATAGACGTAACGAGTAGGTGTCACAGTCCCAATTTTCTTAACACGTAAGACTTTTTACGACCACCTATCTAACATACATAACTCATGATAGACCTACCACATACTCTGGAAACATGACTTAATAGAAAGACCTTTTACAAAACACACTGTCCCTTGATAAAACACCCACCTAATCAGCACAAAAGACTTGATAGAACATCTACTTAGTATACAAAAATGACCGCATACTGTACAAACAAGACTTTTCCATTAGTAGTAGAGAATTTACTTGGTTAACGTAGTACTTTTCATCAAACTACCGTTCTCTTTACGGTTTTCCACAAGATTACTTATATACAGTACTTAGAAAAAAACCTTAGTCTTTATTTAACTGTTTTTATGGAAGCCCGTGACAAGATACTGGAGAGTATGACGGAGTACATCAGAGACGGAAGTGGTTGGCAACTAAACAATGTTGAACAGATAGACTTATGTATAGTAAAATACCAACCCCTTGTAGCAGCTTCTTACATACCCACCCCTAAAAGTTTGGCAGTTACTAAAGGAATAATTAATATTAAAAACATGGACAATAAATGTTTTCTTTGATCTGTTTTGTGTGCACTACATGGACATGACGGGAGTAAACATTACAGAGTGCAGTACTACAAACATTTTGAGCAGGAAATCAACATGTCAGGCATTGAATACCCAGTTAAGATTACAGATTTAGATCTCTTTGAAGAAATTAATCCATCTCTGTCTATAAATGTTTTTTGGGTACGAAGATGAGGTAATACATGTCATAAGAGCGACTACACTGAAAAATCGCAAGCACGTTAACTTGTTTATATTGAATGAAGAAGAGAACACACACTACTGCTTGATATCTGACCTTTCCAAGATTTTACCACGTCCAACCAAATATCACAAGAAAGTACATTTTTGCAGCTATTGTATTCAGTCATTTCCAACTGAAGAATTGTTACAAAAACACGTACCAAACTGTACTCCTGGGGAAATCTGTAGATCAACATACATACCAACACCTAAAAGTCTTGCTCATCCTAGCAAAGGAGTTGTAAATATTAAGAATAATGATCAAAAATGTTTTATGTGGTCAGTCTTGGCACAAATTCATCCAGATACACATCAAAACAACAGAGTAAATTATTTCAAACAATTTGAGCATGAAATTAATATGACAGGAAATTATAGCTTTTCCATCATTGTCAATGATGGAAAAGCTATAAAACCACCAGTAGTGTATACAGGTCCTAACGTCATTGTCAATAATGACGTAGCAAAAGCCTGATGGAATGTGCTTTGATACGTTTGTGGTGTGGGATGTTCCTGGATCGTTCAAAGATGTGTCTATAGGCACAATGTAGGATTCAAAATCACAATATATTGTAAAGGGGACTTTATGACATAGCGTGTAGTTTTTAAAGTACATCAACTTGTCATTCTCATTGGGCAGTTTGGTCTTTTGAACACCATGAGGAGTACATAAGGGTTCATGCTCAGTTAACAGTTCATTTGATGAAAAGTGGTGGAGGCAAATAATTACAGTAATAAGATGCTTCTTTATGTTTTGTCAGATGTGAGAGAAGGTGGGACATGTTGGTAATCAAACAATAGTGTTGCTTACCTTCTGTATTTGATAGAAGTAAAAGATTAACATGTGTCTCCCTATTTTTCTCCTTTGTTATTCTAGTTGGATATAGCTCACCATTTTCATAAGCAAAGCTGTTGATGGAAATTGTTTGGTTGAGCTTCTCAAACTTATCGATTTGTGTTAGATCAAAGACTGGATACCTGTCATATTAATTTCATGCTCAAATTGTTTGAAATAATTTACTCTGTTGTTTTGATGTGTATCTGGATGAATTTGTGCCAAGACTGACCACATAAAACATTTTTGATCATTATTCTTAATATTTACAACTCCTTTGCTAGGATGAGCAAGACTTTTAGGTGTTGGTATGTATGTTGATCTACAGATTTCCCCAGGAGTACAGTTTGGTACGTGTTTTTGTAACAATTCTTCAGTTGGAAATGACTGAATACAATAGCTGCAAAAATGTACTTTCTTGTGATATTTGGTTGGACGTGGTAAAATCTTGGAAAGGTCAGATATCAAGCAGTAGTGTGTGTTCTCTTCTTCATTCAATATAAACAAGTTAACGTGCTTGCGATTTTTCAGTGTAGTCGCTCTTATGACATGTATTACCTCATCTTCGTACCCAAAAAACATTTATAGACAGAGATGGATTAATTTCTTCAAAGAGATCTAAATCTGTAATCTTAACTGGGTATTCAATGCCTGACATGTTGATTTCCTGCTCAAAATGTTTGTAGTACTGCACTCTGTAATGTTTACTCCCGTCATGTCCATGTAGTGCACACAAAACAGATCAAAGAAAACATTTATTGTCCATGTTTTTAATATTAATTATTCCTTTAGTAACTGCCAAACTTTTAGGGGTGGGTATGTAAGAAGCTGCTACAAGGGGTTGGTATTTTACTATACATAAGTCTATCTGTTCAACATTGTTTAGTTGCCAACCACTTCCGTCTCTGATGTACTCCGTCATACTCTCCAGTATCTTGTCACGGGCTTCCATAAAAACAGTTAAATAAAGACTAAGGTTTTTTTCTAAGTACTGTATATAAGTAATCTTGTGGAAAACCGTAAAGAGAACGGTAGTTTGATGAAAAGTACTACGTTAACCAAGTAAATTCTCTACTACTAATGGAAAAGTCTTGTTTGTACAGTATGCGGTCATTTTTGTATACTAAGTAGATGTTCTATCAAGTCTTTTGTGCTGATTAGGTGGGTGTTTTATCAAGGGACAGTGTGTTTTGTAAAAGGTCTTTCTATTAAGTCATGTTTCCAGAGTATGTGGTAGGTCTATCATGAGTTATGTATGTTAGATAGGTGGTCGTAAAAAGTCTTACGTGTTAAGAAAATTGGGACTGTGACACCTACTCGTTACGTCTATCAACAGGACTGTGTAATGAGTAAGTGGACCGTCTAAAGTATATAAAAAGGCTAGGTGTGTGAAATATCAAGATTTATGTTAGTTTGGTACATAGGTCGTCCACATGTTTTACGTAAATGGATGGTCAATCAAGAGTCTTGTGTGTTTAGTATGTGAGTGGCTAAACATAGGTATTGTATGTACGGTGTGTGGTACGTATATTGGGTAGATAGGGGTATATCAATAGGAATGTTTTTATGGTAGTATGATGGAATATTTAGTCATGTCTGCACAGTGTGTAGTTTGTTTATAATGATTTTTTGAATGTTTGGTAGGTGGCCCTTCAAAAGTCTTATGCTTTGGGAAGGTGGAGTGAGTGTCGACAGTTCTGTTTGATGAATGGGTGTGTGATCAAACAAGTGTTTTGTGTGTATTGAGTAGGTAAGTGGATAATCAAACGTCTTCTATGTAGAGATGGTTAATGAACAACTACCATTACATTACATGGGGTGAGGGTTTTACAAGTTATAAAGACGTTAACAGTATTATGTATCATTTCTGCTCAAAATTTACAACGTTTTTTACAACTGATAGTAAAAAGAGAAATTGGATTAAAATGTATACAACAAGAAATGTATACGATACCATTATAGATAGAAGTTTCAAAGACAATTATGAAGGTGTATGTCTGAGTGTACAAAATCAATTCCACAGTGTTTCGAATTGTGCATTGCAAAAAGCTTACCGTTTAGCTGCTTTTTTGAATCAAGGTCAGAACTGCAGTGGTGGTGGGGATAAGGAAACGTATAAATATGAGAGCTCCTCACAAACAATGCATCAGTATTACTCAGAGCTCCGAGGAGACGACATATAGTACAACAGCAAAGAAGCAGTTTGAAGATGGCATCGCAGCAGTCTATTCAAACATTACTTGAACAGTTCAACGCAAACTCCAAGTCATCCGTACTACCAACAAAGCGTTGTTCAGAATTAAAGGAGCAGAAACATTACATCGTACATCAAATAAGAAAACTGGACACCTCTGTGGGAGATGCAATTCTGGTTACTTTAAGCGATGCACCATACAATTCTGGTGATGTGCCAAAATTTCAGGTTTTCCTACCAAAGCGTTTTGTTAATCTTTTACAAAACGAAAATCTGAGCAATATACAACCAGGGATGCTCTACTTGGAGTCACACGGAGTTAGTGGCCACAACTCTACAGAACTCTCTCTTCATATGCTGACATCTTCCTAGATCCAAGAGTACATGGAAGCATCATCACTCCAGTTTAGTTTTAAGCTTTAATTATTGTAAATATATTTGTAAATAAAGATGAAAAAAATAAATAAATAAATAAATAAAATAAAATAAGAAAAAAACCTTCTTTGACAGAATGATTTGTTCTGTGCAAGAAGGTTTTTTTTTTTTTTAAACACTCCTCGTGACCTTGGCCTACTTTTGGGTTTCATAAATAAGGTGCTGTATTTACTATGCAGTTAGTAGCACCATGAGTGTTGATAAGTTCGGACGGTACGATCAAGTTGGTAAGAAAACATCTGGTTTGCAAGTATCGGATTTGTGAAAAATAACTGTTTATTATTATCTACAACCAAAAATTGTTATGATGCACAAAACAGGTGCGTTACAAATGTTTCTCTTCCAAAACTACCAAACGATGCTGCTAATATGCAATAAGTACAGAATTATAGTTTAGGAAGAACTTCTGACATGCACTACACGGTTGGAAACAAATTTATCAGAGATTTGCATGACCCTGTTTTATCTTCAAATGCTGCAACTATGAGCTTTGTTAAAAAAAGTTCTTTAAGAAGAACTCATCCTGATGGTGACATCGATTTGGAGGGAAAATTGCTGAGAAACCTTGCACCTCCATCTTTACCCTCAGATGCTGTAAATCTAGACTACGTAACTAAGAATACACCTAAAATGTTTGATACACACTGGATGTTTTTTGATAAAAAGCTTAGCCATGTACAAGACCCGACTTATGACGGAGAAGCAGTAAACTTAAGAACCTTAAAGAGATACTTGGAATGGTATGTAAATCGTCATGGTGAACAGTTGAAACGATTGTCTTCAGCTGTATTTGATTACATTCATCGTTCTTCCGGACGCTCTGCTGAATTGGGTGTTACGAACACCAACTACTTGAACATGGAAGACATTCTAAATATAGAAATGTTATCAGAAGACAAAGACGAAAGGGACCAAGATATGGAAGGGAGTAGGAAAAGGAATAAATTGCTTCCCCCACCACACACCTAGTTGAGGGTATATAGGAGTTGTACACCTACACCTAGTCACTCTGATTTGAAAGACTCACACAGAAAACACCATTACAATGAACACCGACTTGAGAATAATTATGTTTCAAATTAGATTGTTAAGATCAGTATGGTGTTCCAGTGACGAGGAGAAACTTTCAGAAATGAGTCAAATTGCAGAAAAAGTGGAGGAATTAAAATTTAAAAAGAAATTTACAGGGACAGTTGAAAAAAAGTTTTGGAGTACATTTTACTGAATGTATATTTGTCAAACAAATTTGGAGAATTCCATCCGAATGTCATTGTTCCGAAATCAAGCTTTCTGAAGAAAGATTTATAAGACTTTTTAAAAGCTTGTTTTGGAAACCTAGTGAACGGGACACTTACAACAGACTGCTTGATATGCTGTATGGAGAGCATGACAACACATTACCGGAGATGGGATATCCAGTAGTAGATCTCACAGCTCAGTTAATTGAAGAAACAGAGATAAACTGAAGGAGAGTAGTCAACACTGCGGTTTAGTTTTAAGATTTACTTTTGTAACATATGTATTTGTAAAATATTTATTTGTAAATAAAGTTGGAAAAAAAGAAAAAAGAGAGAGAAAAAACTTCTTGCACAGAACAATTTCTATTTCCAGAAATTTTTCTGTGCAAGAAGTTTTTTTAAAAACACTCCTCGTGACCTTGAAATCTGTGACGTAATACTAAAGTGCGGGAGCTGACGTCATCACCTATTATATCTCTTCCTTAATTTTTAAATAAAACGTGTATTGCGGGTTGTCTAGTGTGTTAAGTAGGGATTTGAGGATACCTAATGATTGGGTATTTTTAACGGAAGTATAGGTAGGTAACGATGTATGTTAAAGGAAGCAGATGAGTACATGAAGGTAAGAGCGATGTTAACTGTGTATTAAACAAAATATTGAGAAAAATTAAATAAAAAAATTAATTTAAATAGGTAGGCTAACAGTACGTGTGAGAAAGATTACGTGTGAGGGAGGCAACCAATCAGAGCGTAGCATTTGGGTGTGCGCCAGACCGGTAGCCGACGGGTGAAGAGCGTACGAAGGTAACCGACAGTCGCCTGAAGTACATGTATAAAAGACCACCATCTTTTTACATTTTATATAGTATAACGGAGGAAAGGTTAGGTTAGGAGTGTATTTTATATAGTATAAGAAGGGAAAGGCTGTCATCTTTGATCTGGTCACGTAACCGCTCTCGACCAAACAGAGGGCAGAAAAGTGAGGATGATTCGCCCATATATATTATCTACTAACAGGAAAACAGAAAAACAGAAAAACATGAAAACAGAAAAACAGAAAAACAGGAAAACAGGAAAACAGGAAAACAGAAAAACAGAAAAACAGAAAAACAGAAAAACAGAAAAACAGAAAAACAGAAAAACAGAAAAACAGAAAAACAGAAAAACAGAAAAACAGAAAAACAGAAAAACAGAAAACAGAAAAACAGAAAAACAGAAAAACAGAAAAACAGAAAAACAGAAAAACAGAAAAACAGAAAAACAGGAAAACATGAAAACAGAAAAACAGAAAAACAGAAAAACAGAAAAACAGAAAAACAGGAAAACATAAAAACATAAAAACAGAAAATAGCCAGAGGGGATTCCGTAAAAAGATGGATGAGAGCACAAGAGTGCAGGAGGTAGCAAATAGAAGAAGAAGGTCAGCTTTAGCGACAGAGACGCATTCACTTTCCGCAGCGGGGAAAGGAATGTGCTTCAAAGTCTGTCCCATAGAGTATAGATTTACTATAGAGTGTAAGAGAAAATAATGCATTTTATATAGTATAACTCTTTTGTTAGTTCCTTAGTATGATTGATCCATGTTTTTAACCCGGGTTTTATTAACTCACGTTGATTTAACCCAGATTTTATTAACCCACGTTGTGTTAACCCGGGTTTTATTAACCCACGTTGATTTAACCCGGGCTTTAATAACCCACGTTTTGCTAACCCGGGTTAGTCCAACCCAGACTGTAAATAGAGTGCATTTTGGCTAAGAGTACATTTTTTATAGTATAACGAGGCTAATAGTGTATTTTATATAGTATAACAAGGGAATGAAGGTTCCTGACAATCTCCGGAAACCCCCGAGGGTATTCTCCGAAACAATCAATAACGCTTGGATCCGGCAGGTGGCTTCCCCACTCTCCGAAACAATCAATAACGTTTGGATCCGGCAGGTGACCGCCACCATCAAAATCAATCAAAATCAAATCAGAGCCCACTAAAAATCGATTAAGGTCAATCAAAATCAAATCAAAGTCAATCAAAATCAAATCAAAGTCAATCAAAATCAAATCAAAGTCAATCAAAATCAAATCAAAGCCCATTAAAAATCAATCAAAATCAATCAAAATCAAATCAAAATCAATCACAGTCAATCAAAATATCGATTAAGGTCACGTGACCTTCCCCCACCCCCGACCTGCTCACGGGACGAAAACTCCTCATGGGACGGCGTTAAGTCGCTGTTTCCCTACTACTTAACATGTTTACAGTTCTGTGTTTTACAGGTCCCGAGATTACTTAAACCCATTGGAAAGTATGAGCATCATATTGTATGTACTATTTGTACATATATTGTATTACTATTAAAATGTGAATCCATTTGTTTAAAATTATATCTACACTAAAGAAGCTAAACTTAACTTATATATAGTCATGTTAGTGTTAAAACCACTACTTTTTTGCTTCCATTAATTCACTACCATTTGATAAATATTCTATTGCTCTAAAAACTGTCTCCCAATCATTTTTACGACCACTGTGGTATTCCTTATCCGCTAGAAATCCAATATTGCTGGTCTTATCTTATCACTTTCCAAGAAGTTACACACGGAGAGTGCATTCGGCGGTAAGTAATTATCGGATTTACCAGTTTGTGGTCAGCTTTAGTAGCCACATGACCTAACCTAACCTGACTTAACCTAACCGTAATTGCGATAAAAAAGTAGTGATAGTGAAGTCACGGAAAAATAGTGGTAGTTAACTATCGGAAAAGATCCTTAATATCAATTATTTGTTCATTTTAATATTCGTTACAAGGATGTGTAACACTTCCTTTAGGTTAGTTAGAAAGTGGTGATTTTATATTTTGTTTTTAAATAATGCTCAATTTAATATTAAATGAAGTATTTGTCACATTAAAATATTGACTACTATAGTACATGATAATGTGTTCTATGTGCCAGAAAAGTTGTACATAATTTCTATTCAATTGATTACTAAGTATAATTTTGAGATTCCAGTAAGTAGAACTGAAAGGCGTTGTTAGATAATTGATATTTTATTTCATATGAGCATAAGAAAATGCATAATTAAAATTTTTTTAAAGGAAATTTTTCATTTAAACGTATACTTATGCAATGCCATATCTCTAATAGCAACTGTCTGAATCGATTGTAAAAATATTAATTCTATAATTCTACAAGAAACCCCTCCAGACGGACCATTTAAAAAATCTATAAATTTCAAAGACATCTGGTGGTTTAATTTTACATTCATGTCTGTAAAACTATTGCTAAAGTGTTTAATCAACAGGATTTCTTATAATTACTGTTTAATATTGTACTTTATAGTAATATACTTATATTTCATATTTATTTATTTACTTATGTATTTATTTATACAAGTCACGCAAAACTTTTTACAGTGTATAATATTTAAAAATACAATGTTAATTTTTTTCTTCAGATAAAGTAAGTTTAGTGGTAGTTTGGGACAGGCAACTAAATATTAAACATTTTAAAGTGATTGCTACATACAGTGTAAATAGTTAATGTTTTCCAGCTAACTGTAATATTAACTACTGTTTCCAGCATCCGAAATTTTATTACAAATGTGTTTACAATATTTTTTATATTTTTATAAACAACATATAATCACCGTATTAGTACATTGTGTCCTTAAAATATTTTATAAACCATTTTACAATAATGTGCCATTATGACAAGTACATTATTGTACAACAAATTTTTATTTATATAAATATATATAATTTTACAAACAGATTCACATGGTGGTAAAACGGAGGTTAATAAATTACTTGATAATTTATAAGGCAAAACTCATATTAGAATTATCAATCAAAATCAGTTATCCGTTGGAAATGAGACCTACAATAAATCTATTCTAGGACAATTACTAAGAATGCGTAAAAGAAAGATAAAGAGAACAAAATAACAGCAACAATAGATAAATAGCTATTAAAATAAGTAAACAATAGATTTATAAAACAACAACAATAAATTGTTTCAAGAGTTTTAAAAAATCAATTATTCATACGTATGAACACCAAAAATTATAACAACTGATAATAAATAAATCAAATTAATATTTAACAAAAATAATAATATTTAGAGTTACGTAGGCTAATTAGTTTATTTTAACTTTGCCCAGTTATTAGGAAAACCCTCAATACCCTCACAGTTACGTAGCCTAGGACCTTGTTTCTATTATATTAGTTTCAATGTAAAGAAGTATAGTTTTGCACAAGTTGTTTTAGGCTAGTCTTTCTCTGTTTTGTTGGGAGCATCATGACACTAATGTATTTTTGATTTGATTGTTTAGTTGAAAGAATGTTCAGCATATATGTAAAACATGGCAATGAAACCATTGAATAGCAATCCATTTGGATGTTTCCAGTACACAACTGTAGTTCGGTTTTTCTAGTTTACTACTTCACTTTAATTCCGTTATGTAAATTACATGAAGTTGAGATAATTAAAATAATCAGTTGACTAGTTGTAAATTAAGTGTTCTGTAAAAATCAAATAATAAAAATAGACAATCGTAACCTAAACAAACATCGAAACATTTATAAAAATCAATTTAGTCATTGTAAATCGGACGAGACATGTTTCTAGAATACTTGACGGACACTGCAATAAGGGCGGAGGATCGAGCGAAGAGTCGGTCTGCCACACGCAGTCAGTAAGCAGGTTGATATCACTGTTAGTAAATCATATTGTATTCTGTAATGTATAATAAAAGTGTTGTGTTTTGTGAAATTGAAGTGTTGTTATTTCGACCTCGTCCACTGTTACATAGTGAACAATATAATATTTGCGTAGTGTTAAGTTATACACTAGAGAGTTGGACGTTAAGAGCAATGGCAGATAATCTACATGGCGAAAAGCCTTAATTAAATATTGTTAATGACGATGATGTTAAACACACAATGTGTAAATATACCAGATATAATACGGACATTATCCAGTATATTTTATAACATTAATATCTAATAATTTGTAATTATAATATTTGTTGATATAAAATGTGTTTGTAAAATTGTATACCTTTTGATTATCCTTTGAAAGGAATATAATATTAATTATATATTTTGTGTTATTGAATTAAATATATTCCAATCAAAAACACTATTTGAAAGATGGTGTACCGATTCCAATTCAAATTACAGATACAAAAGAAATCAGCACTGAATAAAAATTACTGGAAAATATTCCAACTGTCTGTCGTCTTAGCCTGTAATATTCCAGCTCAGGGCATAAAATTGAATCAATATGTATTTAGTAATTTTTATAATGTATTTAATATGATAACATTATATTGTTTCCTTTCTGAAAAAATACATTATATTGTTTAGTTAAAACTAAAACTTATCTATATTTAACCAGTCTTGTGTAAATAGTCCAACAAATATGTATTATTTCATAGAAAATAATTTTCACTATCTCCAATAACATATATCAAAATATTTCAGTACATAGAAAAATTCTAAATATTCAAATCATGAGGTAGTACTCACCTTAAAATAAAGACATAAAACTATTCTGTGAAAACTTGCTTATAATTAAGATCCCTTCTACAAAATTGTTCCTGCTACAGTTTTTATATTGAATAAAATCTTTGAACTTCATAAAAACTATTTAAGGACGATCATATTTTCTATGTATTTATACATAATGGTCCTGACTGTACTTCAAAGTGATATATCGTTGATAATAGAAGTAATACAGAAACGCAATCAACAACTTGTATAAACTAGGTCAATCGTCAAACAAAGTCAATCTTAGTTGGTGGATCGTATTTACAACTGTCAAACAACCATGATCTGATGACGTTGTATTAAACGTACGACATGCCATTGTTATTATAGTTAATAATTATATTTTAAGTTTGTTACATAATACAGCAACGCGTCAACAACTTGTATAAATTACGTCAAACGCCAAAAAAGTCAATCTTAGTTGGTGGGTCGTATTTACAACTCTTCAAACATTCCTGATCTGATGACGTTGTCGTAAACGTACGATATGCCGTTGTTATTATAGTTAATAATTATATTTCAAGTTTGTTACATAATACAGCAACGCATCAACAACTTGTATAAACTAGGTCAAACGTCAAACAAAGTCAATCTTAGTCGGTGGGTCGCATTTACAAGTATTATAGTTTGTATAGTTGTTAATATAGTTAATAATTATATATTATGTTTGTTACATAATACAATAAACCATTCAGTGCCGTAATTATATACTTAATGTAGCTGTGTCCACACTCGCCCAAGTCCACCATTGTGTTTGAAGTGGGTCTGTGCAAGTAACGTCAAACACAAAGGTGGTTGTGTTCCTTGTGTTGTGGTCTCCTTCAACACTGAACAGAGTTCAATTGATGTACACTTTTCATATTCAGGACTTTTATCTAGCCAAATCTGCTCCATTCCAAAAAATGTATAATTTTTGTTAATGGATCATAGCCACAAAAAACTGTGACCTCTAAAACGTTGAGGTTCAATATCAAACAAACTTATCAAAGAATTAATCAATTGGATTTAATCGAAAATATATTGAAACCCTCATTGAGATATGTTTATTGAGGCGTTTAGTTACATTTGATTTTATTGAAACACTGAGCCTAGTTGCTACTATCACATTTGTTTTTTTTTGTTTTTTTTTTATATATGGCTATATGGAAGTTATTTTTTTAATATTAATATTTTATTAAGTGGACTTGTTAACCCCATACTATGCATCTTACATGATTATGAACCAAATGAACCACTTTCAGTAATAAACTGCTTACTAGCTAATTTTTAAGTAGGAGGTATAAGTGGTATAATCTTTAAGTAGGCAACTTACTTAATATTTATTTTTATATTGCATGTTAATAAGAAGTTCTTATTAACATTAATTTCCCATTTAATTTACAAAAGTAAAATTATATCATAGCCAAGTTACAGAAAATCTTAAAATAATTTTAAATAACACCGAACAAAACATTAAGTACACTCCTGGCCAAAATAAACGTACCAACTTTTAGATTACTGTTTTATTATAACCAGCTGATAATTTATGTTAAATTTGCTTATTATATATTATTTAATTGGGTGTAAGTTAGATGGAACTTAGAAGTAAAACGAAACTTATTTAAACTAAATGTTTGTTAGTTATACTAAATAAAGAAATTTACTATTACTAAATAAAGTGAACATTATTAGAGATGACAGATAAATACAAAGAATATTAAGTCTTTGTGTTGAGTATGTACCTTGTGTTCCCCTATGATAACATATTTAGTCTTCTTTGCATCCCATTTATAAGGTGTTGGATTTCTTATTAGGATATGTTCTGCCATTCCTATCTGATGAAAATTTCAAGATCGGCAAGATTTACTGGGTCATGTTCTTGTGCTCCAACCCACCTCTTGAGATTATTTTACAAATGTCCTATGGGGTTGAGGTCGGGCTCCTTGCTGGCCAGTCCATTGCAGTCACTCTGAGGTATCGTAGATACGCTGTAATCGTGCAGTGGAGTGAGGTCGTGCATTATCATGCATTATGATGGAATTCTTTCTAACATCAAATTGAATCACATGACGCTCAAGGATGTCATCCACATACATTTGTGCCCTCAACGCTGGCCTACCAACTGTCACTATCTCCCCCAAAAGGTTATCTTGGGGAAATGCAGGCCTCTTCAAACCTCTCTCCCCGCCTTCTCTAAATTTACTCACATACATCTGAAGCTGTCATGTTGATGCAAGTCTCATCAGTGAATAAAACGGATCTCCAATCTTCCTCAGTCAAAGTCACGCATTCACGAACACATCTTGGTCTAGCTGCTCGGTTCCGTACGGTGAGACGGGCCCCGTAGCCCGTCGCCTCCTATGTAGCTGACACTCATTGAGGCATCTACCTATGATAACATTTATAACTTTCTGATCATATTCTGAAGTTAATTATTAGTGGTATTTCTTCTCCTAAGCACATAGAATCTTTGAAAAAAAAACGGTCATCCCTCTCTGTAATTCTTCCCCGACCTCCTCCTGTCTTCACCTTTTTCTAATACCCACCTTACACCTCTTCCAATAATCAAATGGACGACACCAAACAATCTGGCTATCTTTTTTCGAGAAAAACTGCCGGTGCAATGAAGCCCTCACGTGGACACACTCTGTTCCAGTTACATTTTGTGGAATACTGAGATTCAAATAAAAAACAGAGTGATCCTTTCAGAAAATGAATAATACTGGGAATTCAAAATAGTGTTACCAAGTTATATACCCATAATTTTTTTTCTATACACGTTCAAACTAAGAATAGTTTGAGTTAAACTTAAAGAAAAAATAAGATATTTCCATAGGGAAAGTGAAGTGGTTTGTTTGTCTTAGTTATATTGTTGAAGTGGTTGTTAATCTCTTTTACGGCACTGTAATAAGACTAACATTGAAGTGAATTGGTTTTACAGTTTACTATTTTTACTGAAGTGTCCGAATCGCATGATTATAAATTGCAAAGTAAACATGGTAGTTATGAGCAATGTTGTATATATCGTTCCTCCTCATGGCTATAGTTAGTCATTGTTACTTTACTCTTTAACTGTAACATTGTAACTGTGCAGTGCAGGTCTATAGTATTACTTAAATTTTAATATATACGTTACAAATTATGTAAAGTTCTGATATGAAGTAAACTGCTGGTCAAATATTACGAGAATTTGCTTTATGTTAGTCCTAGAGTAGGTTTAAACAATTAACCCCATTTAAAAAATATTTTAATTCATATCAATATTTTAACACTTATAGCCTATATAAGAATGTCATATTGTGTATTGTAATTTCGGCTTTCAAAACTGTTATTGGATTTTTTTCAGATGGCTGACAAGAAGCTATTTAATCATGAATTACAAACATTACTGAAAACTAAGCCTATTATCCTTCCAATATTAAACATATTAGCATATATTGATTAAATATCAGAGTTTATATGGATATCAATTGGCATGTATAGAGAGTTACCTTTTTCAAATTCACTTACTCTTGTTACGTTGTTAGTCTTGTTACGTGTTGTTAGTTTGAGAAATTCAATTTCCGGCTGTATTTGAAGAGACTTTCCAATATTTGCTTGATATAAAGAACTCTCACCAGTATAAACATGGTTTATACGAAAATAATTGCCTCATAGTAGAAAGATTGCTTTTTCAAAAGTATGCTGTAGCTATTATTAATTTCAATTGATGTTTAAATACATTTCTGATATAACTCACAAACATAATAGAGCCAAACAAAACTTGTATTCGTTCAAGTAAATAAACACCTTCAAAATTATTTCAAGACCTGTGTAGGGTAGCAGGTTGCTTTTGCGAATATGATTTGTAAATGTTATTCTTTTTCAATATTTACAATATTTTTATGCCACCATATAATTTGAAATATAATATTTAACAATGTTATTTACGTGTTAAGGATAAATGATTGCCGTATACGCAGCTGTTTAGTCTAACTGTGTAACTGGCTTAGAACAAAATTTAATGAAAAATAAAAGGAACTAACTGGATAGATTTTAATGCAACTGATGTTTGTAATGTATAACTTTTTTTATTATAAAATGAACAATGAAGAATTCTTGCAAAAAATACTGTTACACCACGTCATTTGTTTGTACAGCCTTTATTATTCAAGACGTCACAACCAGATATACCCTCCAACTACTCTTTTGACAACAGTATTTGAAAACAGAATGTAAAATTGGACATTGTTTGAAGCTATTTACTCATTCTTTTATACCTATAATAGTTTTTCGTTTTCTTTTTTAAATTATTTGTTTCATCTCATCATAAATGAAGACGGTATTCACATGTTTCTTAGACGCCATATCCAAGGTCACTCCATGCTGGGTTGATGGCTATGTATTTTTGCGGAGAGTTGTGTCAACGTTTGTGTGATTTTCAATTAGACCAGTACATACTGTAACCCTGTAACGAGAGGTGTGTCAACGTTTCAGTGATTTTCAATTAGGCCAGTACATACTGTAACCCTGTAACGAGAGGTGTGTCAACGTTTGAGTGATTTTCAATTAGACCAGTACATACTGTAACCCTGTAACGAGAGGTGTGTCAACGTTTCAGTGATTTTCAATTAGGCCAGTACATACTGTAACCCTGTAACGAGAGTTGTGTCAACGTTTGAGTTATTTTTAATTAGGCCATTACATACTGTAACCCTGTAACGAGAGGTGTGTCAACGTTTGTGTGATTTTCAATTAGTCTATTACATACTGTAACCCTGTAACGAGAGTTGTGTCAACGTTTGAGTTATTTTCAATTAGGCCAGTACATACTGTAACCCTGTAATGAGAGTTGTGTCAACATTTGAGTTATTTTCAATTAGGCCAGTACATATTGTAACCCTGTAACGAATGGTGAATATTTTACATATTTCAGGACTTAAAATAAACATGGAACATACAAACTTATATTGAACAGTAGAATACAGTAATATCATCTCAGCTGAAACTCAGATCCTTCAAGGTTAGGTTAATGTTTAGGCTGTTTACTGCTTTAAGAGGCTTATCTCAAAGAAACCCCTGCCTATAACGGAAGTACCATGTTTCTCCGGAAGTGAGGGTATATTAGAGTGCTGGAGAACTATGATCACAGATGTACAATGATGCCTACGAATACTTGTTTATCTGTTACGAAAAAGAACTTTTATTACAAATAACATTTAGATAATTACCTAACACGTATCTAACAATTATTAACATATATATTACACTTAATAACCCGTTTTTTATCTATAAATAATAGAATTAACCGTTCAATTTATTATTTATGTATATTTCAGTTATTAAATCTGTAAAACTATTTTTTTAAGTTACTTTATTCTACGACCTTTTTCATGGGTCCTTGATTTATTCTAAGAGTACGGTGTTAAATGCTTCACAGTACCTTGGCCAGCTCACATCGTCAAGCCATAGCCCCTAGATACTGCCATTCACTATTTAAGCATTAAAGATATATAAAGGTTTTATAAAAGAATAAACGGTTACATAAAAAAAAACTGATACCTTAACTGTCATGAGGAGCATGAGAATAAAATGAATGGGTAGTTCCAAATGGAGAGAAGAGAATAGAACTGTTAAAAGGGCATGGACTGGAAAACTGGGAGGAAAGTACCCCTCTAGATATACCGCGGTTAAGTGATCAAGTGGCAGGTGATGTAGGGGAAGACCGTGTGGTGATATATAGATGGCAGAAGGTAGAGGATATGGAGAAAGTTGAGGTGAATATCGAAGTAAGATTTGAGTGACCACAGAAGTAAATAAGTAACCGTATTAAATTGTTTTTCTTTTTTCAAATTAAATAAGTTTAAACATCCGATTTAATTGAATTAGCTGATTTTGAAACAGTTGTCTGTATTTATTTAAATTTCCTTGGAATGAAAAAGAAAGCATGATCACAAAATTATTATCTGGCCCCTCTCCAAATACTCACTCAGTAATTACTTTCATAGGAACAATCTTTGCTAAATATAAGAAATAATTGTTTACATACCTAGGCCACTTATCAGTATTTTAATGTCAAATTAATATTTGTCATATTTATGTTAATTTATTTTCATAATAATTTAAGGCAAACGTGTTATGTAAAATTACTAAAACACAAATTGATTGGAATGTGTGTACTGAGCCAGAATAATATAGGCTTGAACGAATTGCAATTGGCAAGTTTTCCAGTAATTTTCATTCAGTGCTGATTTTCTTTATTTTAAATTAGTATTTTAACTGATTTCGTAATTTCTAATGGTGTACCTTATTTGAATATGTTTAGGAATTTAATAAAATGTAACGACGTTTATTGTTCTTTTATTATTAATAATAATTTTTACTAATATGCTACGGTTATAACAAAATTCATTTAAAATCTGTAGTAACAAAGCCAACATTACAGTGAGCTATACAAGTTATCATTGCACTTAATGTAGACAAATTTCGATAAAAGTCGATATTACAGTGAGCTATACAAGTTATAATTGCACTTGATGTAGACAAATTTCGATAAAAGTCAATACTTCAGTGAGCTATATAAGTTATAATTGCACTTTATGCAGACAAAGTCCTATAAAAGTAACATTACAGTGAACTATACAAGTTATAATTGCACTTTATGCAGACAAATTTCGATAAAAGTCAATACTTCAGTGAGCTATATAAGTTATAATTGCACTTTATGCAGACAAAGTCCTATACAAGTCAACATTACAGTGAGCTATACAAGTTATAATTGCACTTGATGTAGACAAATTTCGATAAACGTCAACAATACAGGGAGCTATAGAAGTTTAATTGCCCTTGAAGCAGAGTGCAACTGGAATTTGATACTTCTTATAAAACAGGCGTTTTCTAACTGGTAAATATATATGTGATAAATCAGGATGTAACCTTGATCAATTCTTTTTAAAATAAAAATCCACTTAGTACAACATTACAAGAAAACTATACAAATTTTTTCACGTCAGTTCATAACAGGCAAGAAATGGATTGGTATCAATAAAATAATGTCCTGTTAGTTAATCACGAGTATAGAGATAAATAAAAACTACTAAATGTTACACAGCACAATACTCATAAATTACATAAACATGACAGTCTCTATATTATAGTTATATTATGAGGTAATTTGTTAAAATATTTTTGGATGTAGGTAAACGATAAACTAAATTATAGTGCATTATTGCCTCAATGCAGAGTTGGGTTTAGCTTTTTTTTAAACACGTTTGACGTTTGAATGGCATATTATATATTTGTGATGATTTATATAATGCACTACACAGAATGTTTTACATTGTAGTTCATGTTTACTACCTAACATATTATCTTCGTAGATTGATGATTAATGCTATTTTTCTTAAGTACAATTATTTATATTATTTTTATATTAGATACGCTGTTTTCTGATTTATCAAATTCATGTAAGAATACTTTTAAATATTCAAGTGTCAATTTTTTTTTAATCCGTCTACATAAGATCTTTATATCATTTATAGTATTACTATACTGTGGTTTTAGACATCTCTTTCTCTGATTTAAAATATAACTTGATTTTTCGGTTTAAGTTTGTATTTGCTGATAATATTGACTCGGCTCAAGAAAGCTGGCATACATATCTTATTCACTAGAGCTTGTCTCACTCAGAGAGTTTTAAACGAGCCTATCTGCCTCGAAACTAAATATTGGACCTACTTCAATCATGTACCGTGGTTGGAATACACGATTTCACTGCTTAACGAAAAACAAATTTGGAATTATATATTGTGTCTCTCTTCGTAGTAAATTATAACATACGGGATGAGTTCTTCAAAAACAAACTAAATTACATGAAAATAATAGTTGCATATACTATGCATGTGAAAATGTTGTTATATTTTTGTTAGTTTTATATCAATTGTAGCCCATAATATTAAAATTTAACTAACATATTTAATTTAACTACACACATATTTGTAGAGATTAGTTATTTTTAATAGAGGTAAGTATGGATTCCTAAATTAGCTCTTTGACATTACAAGAATGACTAAATCTAAAAATGATATCCTAACTCACTGACGAACACTAATGAATGTGATGTAAAAAGATTCGCTGCTGAATACAAGGGGGAGGGGGATCTATTAAAATTCATGTATTTAATGATATGTAAAGAAACGTTTTACAGATGAGTTCACAGAACTTAAGTATTAGCACATACTCTATGGCTATAAAAGTACAGCTATTAAAGGATGGGAGGGACAGGTCTTACAGTTGAGTGGTATTATAATTAATTGGTAAGTAACTTTACATATTTAACTTTATATTTAACCTTATAAATTTACAAATTAAATAAGTTCATGCTATTAAACAGACTTTAAACATGTTTTATCATATTTAGGTTACATTTTTAGGAGAGCATATTAAACATGTTTTAAAGGATAATATAATTAAAGGTTTCTCTTAACAAACTATTAACAGGATCAAGAACAATAGACTCTGAGAGAACTAAACGCACAAAAGGCAGTACTGACGTCACTGCTCAGACCAATTAGAGCGACTTCCAGTTTAGTAAATACATTATGGTGTTTGAATCTCTAGAAAGGTAAATTACAAATATGTTTATGGTTTATAAGGGTCTGTTTACGAGCATTAATATTAGTTCAATTAGTGTATCCATTATATGCTTGATCATTACTACTATATTTTATATTAATAATTTGTTGTTATGTAAGTAAGGGGAAGTAAACTTTGTTTAAGCTGAATAAAGACGCTGATACTGCGTTGTTTACAGATTTGTCATTTAACAAAGAATCTGTTAACTATAAGTTGTTGATTGTACGTTCTGTTTATAAATTAGACCACATACATTCTGATTTGTGTGAAATTTGGTTAAAGAAATCACTAATATTTACTAAACAGCCATCTTCAGTTTAAATAAATGCCTTTAGTGGGTCTTCACTACTTATGTTTTAAAAATACCATAAAATAAGTTAAAGAGCGTTTGATAGACTGTATATTTATGAATATTATGAGCTACACAC
Organism: Stictocephala bisonia; assembly: GCA_035578905.1. Lineage (NCBI taxonomy): Eukaryota > Metazoa > Arthropoda > Insecta > Hemiptera > Membracidae > Stictocephala > Stictocephala bisonia. Next base: position 8,169 of record JAQJVL010002851.1, on the reverse strand, counting down.
GTATTTTAGCTATAAGTCATATTAATAATAACTATATACAAAATAACTAGTAATGTACTATTTTTATGGCGTAGCAAATGTTAAAGTGTATGGAAAGTTGAATTGAAATTGATTCAAGAATTCCCTGTTTGTGGCAAAGGATCAAGTGTCCTTTATTTCACAAAATAAAAAATATTATCGACGGTCTAATTATTACTGAAACTTTCTTTAATAGATTCATATGTTAACGATAAATATACTGATATTTATGAACAGATTGAGATCATTTGACAGGAATGGATTACTTGATATAATATGGGAAGTTCGATGTTCACCCAGGTCTAACATGTGTTTACTTCTGAATTGAAGTGGATTAAAAAACGCCCTTCGGCCGACCAGAGTATCAGTGTCAGTGGCGGTGTGAGTCTTCAGCCTGTAGTGGAAGTGACAGTAAAATGATAAGTGCTTAACAGTGACAGTTTACGAACAGTGGAAAATATTGAATGAGCATAAACGTTGTATCTATTAAGTGATGTGAATTACTGTAAATAAGAGTGGTTTAGTTTCAAAAAGTGCCTAGTCCTTTAAATTTTTAATTATCCCGTTTTGTGTAATATAGTTCATAAACAGTTAGTGGTTATAAAGTCTGTATTATGTAGGAACCTGTTGGACGAGGTAATAATAGATAATACTGGGGATATCTGCCCCTAACTTAGAAGTTTGGTTCAACTACCAGTACCGTCACGATAGCTTCAAATGCATACTGATATTAGTTGGTACAATATATTGTGATGAATTATACAGTTTGGTAAAAGTATGTACAATGTAAAAAGTACAATGTAAAGGTAAAGTAAAAGTACAATGAGTTGACGAGATTCATAATTTTTCATGCCACACTCTTGGCATGAAGAGTTAGAGATCACAGATCGGTGTACAAGTTTCATTATTGTAGAAAGTTCAAAGCAAATTTATTTAAGACATTGTTTTTAAATAAAAAAATCATAATGTTCAATAACATAGAGAAATTAACTATATGTTGCTTTATAATCTTTATAATGACTGCAGAAAAATAATGTAAACTTTTTGAAACTCAATCATAAAAAATAATTTAAAAAATAAATTAATATCCGTGCATTTAAAAAGTTAAATAGTTAAACACTAATTAATTAGGATCTTATTTATCCAAAAAAAGTATGGCTATAAAGCCTTCTGTAGCATCGAGGTCCAGTGATAGATGACCTCCGAACCACAGTGAATGGGCAGGCAGAGCGGCTGCAAGCATGGGAAACTGTTCACCTATCAAAGGAACAGCCACGCTCCGAGTTTCTTATCGCCATTATCATGCAATAACGCTGTAACTATCCGGCCAAGGCCACAGGCTTTTATTTATTCTGGTATTTATATTGTGTTAGTAATCTGCTCTTTGTTCTACAAATATCCCTATATTTAAATTAAAGGATTTCTTGTGATTTAAAATGTCCGATCATGTAAGTGTATTTGGCCTTATTTATCTGTTGCGTAAGTGATAATACAGATTTAAATATTAAATACATTAAGGACATATATCCGAAGATATTTTTATGAAATAGTTTTTTAAATAATTATAAAGTAACTTAACAAACGTTAGTTTGGAAAATATAAAAAACAGCAAAGAATCTTTTTTCATTATTTCCATTTAGTGTGCTATTTAAATTTGTTTTTATGAGGACATATTAAGCGTCGATATGAACATACTATGATAATGATATGATCTATAAAATACATATCACCTTAATTAAGATATTTAATTATTTTATAGATAAGCTTGAAGAATCTGTATTAAGAAATACTCCTTGCAATAAAATGAACTGACGGATAGATAAGGTGGATTATGTAAAGTAAGTTTGATACTGTCATTTAGAATTCATTTTAAGTTCAAGAAACTTTTCGGAGTTTTCTCGTGATAGCCTTGTGAGTGAAAAATTATGTCTGTGAACAGCAAGTGACTAACTTTAAGTTAGAAAATTAAGCTAAGTGCAAAAAGTTAAAAGTGCTACTTCACTTTAAAACTAAGATAAGACTAAAATGAACATTAAAGGAACCGTACATAAAGTATTGAGTATATTGCAAAAATCTATTTTCAGCTCATTGTAAAGCACTAATAATAGTTAGGAAACTTTAATTAATCATTTTGCCCCCAACAGGGTCTTCCCATATGGGAGTTATCTGTGTATGTATATTTAGCCCTCATCCCCAGGATCTTCCCATGTGGGGGTTATCGGTGTATGTATATTTAGCCCCCATCCACAGGATCTTCCCATGTGGGGGTTATCTGTGTATGTATATTTAGCCCCCATCCCCAGGATCTTCCCATGTGGGGGTTATCTGTGTATGTATATTTAGCCCCCATCCACAGGATCTTCCCATGTGGGGGTTATCTGTGTATGTATATTCAGCCCCCATCCCCAGGATCTTCCCAAATGGGGGTTATCTGTGTATGTATATTTAGCCCCCATCCACAGGATCTTCCCATGTGGGGGTTATCTGTGTATGTATATTTCGCCGCCATCCCCAGGATCTTCCCATGTGCGGGTTATCTGTGTATGTATATTTAGCCCCCATCCACATGATATTCCCATGTGGGGGTTATCTGTGTATGTATATTTAGCCCTCACCCACCAGATCTTCCCATGTGGGGGTTATCTGTGTATGTATATTTAGCCCCCATCCACAGGATCTTCCCATGTGGGGGTTATCTGTGTATGTATATTTCGCCCCCATCCCCAGGATCCTCCCATGTGCGGGTTATCTGTGTATGTATATTTAGCCCCCATCCACAGGATCTTCCCATTTGGGTGTTATCTGTGTATGTATATTTCGCCCCCATCCACAGGATCTTCCCATGAGGGGGTTATCTGTGTATGTATATTTAGTTCCATCCACAGGATCTTCCCATGTGGGGGTTATCTGTGTATGTATATTTAGCCCTCACCCACCGGATCTTCCCATGTGGGGGTTATCTGTGTATGTATATTTAGCCCCCACCCACAGGATCTTCCCATGTGGGGGTTATCTGTTTATGTAAATTTAGCCCCCATCCACACGATCTTCCCATGTGGGGGTTATCTGTGTATGTATATTTAGCCCCTACCCACCGGATTTTCCCATGTGGGGGTTATCTGTTTATGTAAATTTAGCTCCCATCCACACGATCTTCCCATGTGGGGGTTATCTGTGTATGTAAATTTAGCCCCCACCCACAGGATCTTCCCATGTGGGGGTTATCTGTTTATGTAAATTTAGCCCCCATCCACACGATCTTCCCATGTGGGGGTTATCTGTGTATGTATATGTTGTTTTCTCTTGTACTTGTGTACGATAAGTTGTATACATATATAAAGATAAATAAATAATGATTTAATTTATTTTATGGTATCCATCATTGTCACGTTTAATGTGTATTGAAACAGTTGCGTTGCTTTGTCTAAATAAAGTAAAATAGCTCGAACCTGACTGTGTACGATACTTAAAATAACACCAAGTTCATTGAAAAAACTCAATGTTATAAGATAGCACAGATTTTACCTAAAGTATTCGGGATCTTAATGTAAAATATGATGTTGTATTTCGTGGAAGTTTGAATTTTCTTTTGACAGTTAGGCTGTTGCACGATTCAGTGTACATTTATTTAGTAATAAATGATTAACATGATGAAGGTAAATGTCGGGATGGATGAAATAGCACCAGTTACATGATAATATTAATGTAATAACTTAATGCATGGACAAAATTACTATTCCATCATCTAAATGAACATTTATACTCGTACTAAAAAAAGCCTTATTAAAAAGTTAAATATTACAGTCTTTCTTATTATTGAAAACATTATTATTAATAAATATTATTGCACATCATAAAATGAAGAGAATATATCTTTCTTTTTATATTAAATAATGATAAATTTACCTTGACTGCTAACACATACCACGGAACTTCATATTTTCTGCTCGGCTCAGTTTTTAAACTTAAGTATGCTACTTATTGTTTGCAAACGCTTCTAGAACTATCTCAAGAAAATTGTAACTATTTTAATCAAACATTACACTTTATCAATTCATTAGAATCAATGGGTTCTAATGACTGTACTTAATTCACATTGGCTAATTTTCTTCCTCCAGTTAAGTTTAATGCTAATGACAATTCTTATAGTCCAGTCAAGGAATGAGGTGTAGAGTGCGTTAGCAGGTAACTAAACGATTCCTTCAGAAACTTGTTCAGGGGGCTTAGGTTGTTAACATACCAAAAGTCCTGACTCCTAGGTGATGAGCGGTGGGGAGGAGGGGGGGGTAAAGGTACGAATTTTGGGTTTTTCACTTATATCTCGAAAACGGTGCATCGGAGAGAAATATTTTTACATAATAAAATGGAGTTCTTAAAATTATCTAAAACTTTTATATCATATGTTTTTTTCTAATTCCTAACCGTTTTCGAGCTATACCCTCGAAAAAAGTTGAAATTTACAAAAAAATCAATTTACGTCAAAATATTCATAAACATTGCATCATATTGTCTAAACCTATTCATAAACGAAAAGTATGAATAGGAAAGAAGTTGTAGATTTTTAAATTCCCTTTTAGAATATATATATATACATATGCTGATTAATGTCCAACCCGCCTAAAGTTACAGCTATTTAAAACTTGTATAGCATTTTGCAATTTTCAGAAAATTAGTTTGTATATCATATTCTTAACCCACAACCTTTGTTCGTTCATCTAATAACATATATGGCCACTTATAAGCAAGTTATTAAATAAAGTAGAAAAAATAATGATGACAAATTTCACACTTTATTCTACAGATAGTTTCGTTACACCAATACAATAATAATTGTCAAGCCTATTGTTTTCAATATATTCCTAATGTTTTACTCTCAACTTTAAAAGTAATCAAATTTTCATCCTCTTTGAACTTGAGAGCCCAGGCAATGATTGTTCTTCCATGGCATCTTCTTCCTCAGTAGCGGGTGGCTCTTGCTGAATGGGCTCTACATCGTCTTCATCGTCCTCATCGTCAACAGGCACACTGTTCAGGCACTTCCCTTGACAGTGGAGGCACGCTGCAGAACAGGTGAGCATCGCTTTTCGGCAGGCACATCTTCCAATTACACAATCCTTGGTGCAGCGGCATTTTCTCTTTGTTTCTTCTATTCTCTTTGTCTTTGCCAATAAAAGACCCTCAAGGAAAAAGTAAGGGATTGAGGCATTGTACCTGGATTCTTCAAAAATTCGTCGCTGGGAGGGTATGTGTCTGTGCTGTACACTTGGCTCTGAATATCTTGCCGTAAAATTTCCACAGCTTTAGCAACAATTCTCAACCTCTCTTCTTCTTCATTTTTAGCCCTGTTTCCATACCACGCTTCATTGAGAATTTTGTTCCCACTGTCTCTAAAACATACCACTGGCACACTAAATCTGTTGACACCTGGAGTGATGAGTATCCGATCTCCATATTTCCTCTCCAATTCAGCCTTGATTGTCCGCCATTGGGGTTTGGTCTCTGATATGATACCCAGTATTTCATCTTTGGAGAACTGACAATCACTGCTTCCCTCCAAGTAGCTGAAAATCTCCTCCATAGCCTTTGTAACATGGTTGTCTCTGGGGATCTCTGTTTTTGGAGTTTGTAAACTCGTGGGCTTCAAAAAATTAATGTAGCAGTCTTTGTGGTATACTGCTTCCTCAGCAACAAGATCGTTAATCGAGGAAATGCGGTGAAGAACTTCATCGCCCAAGGTATCCTTCCTCATAGAACACACCTCCCTGATTCGATTTTGAACAGTTAAAGTCTCAACTGAATGCACAATTTTCCTTTTCGCCAAAGGCTTTTTTGTTTCTTCTTTTGCGCAAAGCCCACAGAACAAACAATTACTCTTGAAATTGAATTTAGGAACTGAAGCCCGGAGCTTAGACCACCCTGTCTCTTCCTTGGATGTGGATGCTTCCCTAACATATTTTTTTATCGTGTCAGTCCGGGTGTAATTTTTACGACAGCTTGTGTGAATTAAAAGGGATGACAAATCACGGAAACTTTCATGCTTGTTGTCTTTCCGTTCCTTAATTGCTTTAACAAGGCCCAGTATACCCTTTTCTTTGACTTCAGAGACATCTTCACTTCCTCTTAAAACGTCCTTTTATGGCACACAGGACACTTAGTAGTACTCATTGCAGTTTCAGGCACACAGGACACTTAGTAGTACTCATATATCATGGTTTGTTGTAGGTTTTAAAAACCTGTTTCCCCTAAATGTATGTTTAATATTAAATTTCTTGATCCTAGGCACATTTGACACACTAAACTAAACTAACTTAGGATATAATCATAACTAAGGATAAAACATAGCACAAAACTGAAAACTTGAAAACTTAGGTATTGTTTACACTTAAAAATGTTTGTAAACAAAACTAACCTTTACAAAGTAAGGGTAACAAGAACCAGCTGACAGTCCATTAACAGAAGACAAGGAAATCAGTGTTACCAACCTAAAAGTTATAAGCATTAAAACTATTATTACTATATGAGATGTTTGTCATTCGGACAAGCAAACTAGTGAAAGTCGGCCCTCACAGCAGCGTAAAACCATGGAAACTAATTTTCATTTGATTTGTTATCACGCAATAAAGTGACATAACACTATAAAAGTATATTTTTTTTTAAATCAGTATAAAACAAAGAATATTTTGGGCCAGTAAAAAAAAGAATTATTATTGAACTTGTTTTTATTGTAAAATTACTTAGTTTTAATTTTTTATATAACGCTTAGGACCGATACGGATAATTGGCGATTCGGTTAATCGGCGTTCTATTGCATACGGCTCTTTTAATGTTGTTTTCAAGTATTAAATTTAATTGACTAACAAATTGCTGATATTGTTATCTGTAATTTAAACAAAATACACGAAGAAAGGTTTTGGGTTAAGAATATGATATAAAAACTAATTTTCTGGAAATTGCAAAATGCTATACAAGTTTTAAAATAGCTGTAACTTTAGGCGGGTTGGACATTAATCAGCATATGTATATATATTCTAAAAGGGAATTTAAAAATCTACAACTTCTTTCCTATTCATACTTTTCGTTTATGAATAGGTTTAGACAATATGATGCAATGTTTATGAATATTTTGACGTAAATTGATTTTTTTTGTAAATTTCAACTTTTTTCGAGGGTTTAGCTCGAAAACGGTTAGGAATTAGAAAAAAACATATGATATAAAAGTTTTAGATAATTTTAAGAACTCCATTTTATTATGTAAAAATATTTCTCTCCGATTCACCGTTTTCGAGATATAAGTGAAAAACCCAAAATTCGTACCTTTACCCCCCCCCTCCTCCCCACCGCTCATCACCTAGGAGTCAGGACTTTTGGTATGTTAACAACCTAAGCCCCCTGAACAAGTTTCTGAAGGAATCGCTTAGTTACCTGCTCACGCACTCTACACCTCATTTTGGGTCATTTATTGACTGGACTATTAGTGGATATCTCGAGAGTAATTTACATTTGGTATTAAGTTATCTTAGTCAGTTTTTAAAGTTATCAATATCAAAGTGTTATCGATGGGACATTTTTTCTAATAAAAGTAAAACTAAATGAAATTTACCATGACATTTCTAAGTAATTTTAACTAAAATTGGTAAAACATATTATTGTTAAATAGTATAGTTATCTTAGATTAAAGGCATGTATTTGTTTTGCACTTATGACATGGTTCCAATGTATGATATACTAGATTCTTGTTCAAAGTTAAAAGGAGGAACGTTTCTCTAAATTTGCTGTTTTGTATGAAAAATATTTTCAATCATAATAAATTTGTCTTAATATCTAAACATGTTTACCATCACTAACGGCAAAGTTGGCGCAGTGCTATAACCTAACTACATGGATGCAAAATGGTGTGGAGATTGTAGACGATGGTTTATCTCTCTGTCCTACTAATACCAGCCATCGTGGCGTACGCTTAACATCTATTGTGTACTTGGATACACTAGAGAAGTCAAGAAGCGAAATAGCCATTAGGGAATATAAGCGAATGATAATCTTGCAAGAGCCGAAAACCAGACAAGTATATACCACTACATATATCCTATTTCGTAAGCTTAAGCGGCTGGAGTCATTATTAACAACTAGTTCTTCCGGTGTCAACCGCGTCAA
>JAQJVL010002850.1:0-78518 GCA_035578905.1 Stictocephala bisonia | reverse complement strand
TGTATTTTATTAGGAAATGTTTCGTTAAAACAGCAAATATTCACTTTAAAATTTAAATTATGGTACAGTATCTGATTTAATGTGTTACTTTCACATCATCAAAGCAATTGTGAGAGTACAACACTGTTTCGTACAAAACCAGCCCATTTAAAAAGAGATATAAAGCCAATTAGATAAATCCTAATATAGTAAAAAATTAAATGGTGACATTTTAGGTACTGAAATATATGACAAATAAAGTTTTGTAAATCCTGTAACAATTCAACAGATCCGGTTAGATCCGGTTACTTTTATTATAATACATTGACAAGCTTATAGAGATATTAAAAATGTTTTATTTGGAATGAAACTGTACATTTTATTTTCATTAGAACCTCTCTAGCCTCCTCTGTCAAAAGTTATCTTCTAAACTCGGTAAAAGTGTTCTAGTGACTTACCAGCGAACATTTAAATAGAACAGAATCGCTTTCTGACGGTTCAGAAAGATAACTTGGAAAAGCAATCAAGGGTTTTTATTAGGAAATCCGCTTCTATTCTCTTCATTGGTTAGAGGCAGGGCTTCTTTGTAAAATGTTCTTGGAAGGAAGTAGTTTCCCTGCCGGTTAAGACTTCTTTTATTTAGTTTTACACGTTGAAAAGCATTCGTTTACGTTTTTAACTACAATATACATAAATAACGTTAAAAGATCAGTTTATTGCTGCATATATTTATCTGTTGAGCAACTACCTTTTATGTGTACATTTTTTGTAGAACGTGAATGACAGGAAAGTACGAGATGAAACCTTTATTGTTACTAAAATTCTGATTGGAATGGCAAAGTTACGTCTCTCTTACATTTCACCATATAACCATTTCAATACTATTTACTAAAACACACAGTATTATTACAAAATTAGGATTTATTATTTAAATTTTTCAAACGAACTATCAGATATTTTTTTAAGTAATTATAAATAAAATATTGTATTATAACATACATTTATTACTTTAATGCTCTTATTCTATCAGTATCGATTAAAATTGCAGAATAAACATTTAGGTCAAAGAACAAATTTGTGTTTTATAAAATATAGACATATTTGTATATATATAAATTAATAATTATTAGTAATATTTTATTATTTTACAAGTAATGATAAGTTGAAATTATTTATGTGACATAATACTCGTATATTATGTCAAATTTCAATAGTTTTTACATATTTAAAAACAAACGGGCATTTCTTAAAAAAAAAAAAAAAAAAAAAAAAAAAAAAAAAAAAAAAACTGTATTCAACTAGTTGTATTTTGACTTTATATTTTAGAAAACAACTTGAATCAAATCATTATAAATGAGTCAAAACTATGAATCAACAAACATTTTAATAAAATAAAAAAAAAAAACAGGTTTAATAAGGATGAAATCACGCGGCTGCGACGACATGAAAACCCATTTTATGTAAATTGAAATAAAATGGAAGAGTCAGCCATATAGATTTTCTCCAGCCGTAGTCATGGCGCTCTGCAGAGTACCTGCCAAACCAGTTCATAAACCACCAACTGTTAAAATTACTGTAATGTCATTCGGCGATCTCAGCGATACCACTAAGGATGCCACATCACAGCATGGATGATACGGATGGTTATCTTGTAAATAGTGTAGGTTTTAAACATTGACGTGGTTTCCCTCGGAAAATATTTATTCTTGTTATGAATAAGTATGTCGAAATATAATACACTAATTATCGCATTTCAATTAAGCTCTTCAAAGTGTTTCAACTGTGAAATTAATGAAGAAAATGTGTGTAAATTTAAAACTATACTATTTCATCCCCATCATGTTTGAAAAACGAATTTACTTGAAAACAACTCCTGTATTTTTAACAGAAAACAAGGTGAGAAAACAAAGCTAATACTGTTATGGACAGAAATACTTGGTGAGGATTACAATTTAAAATAAAAATAAAAACTTTAAAATAATTATTCGTTTAAGTAAGAAAAGATGTTATCATTACATATTATATTTTCATTATATATTTAATCATCGCTTGAGTAATAATGAAATCATAAAATGTCGAGGTTTGTTGTAAGTGACTATTGAATAATACCAGGTGTAATCTAAACGGAAAAGGAAAAAGATGTTTGCTTATGTAATTGGTCGGTAGCGAAGTTGGTTCAATCCCAGCTTCATGTGTTAAAATGTTCTCAGTTCGATCCCAATCAGAGTCATAATACATTTTGAGAAGGATCAGTTGATAACCACCGGCTGTTCATTTGTCATTGGGCTAATAATTAATGACACTTTCTAAGGAATAGTCGGTCTTAGTTTGTAACAATGACTACATTCGCTCATATACACTCATCATACTCATTCGATTCCATATTCGCCCATATCTTGACGATCGGCGTCTTATGAATAAATAAATAAATATGAATTATGTTTAATTCATCATAAATGACGTAAATTTTCTAAATTTCAACTCACAATTAAAATGTAAATCTTACTGTCCAACTTTTTTCTCTTTGTTGGCGATGATTTATATAATATTACTCGTGAACTGAAAATTACAGTTATACTCTTAATATCTTGACGAATTTATCTTTTAATCGTTAAATAAAAGAACATTCCGTATTTAAAATATGTTATTATGTTTCAAAAATTGACATTTCTAAAAGTTATGGAAATCTATTTATGTAAGGACTAAACATTAGAACATTTCAAATCTTAACATTTTCAACAGAATTCAATGCGTTTAGAATGTAAGATAGGAGACAGTATTTTATAATTTTGCAATTTGTTGGTTCTATTAATTAATTTTTAACAATAATAACATTTTATCTCTGTACGAAATTTATTAATGTCGTTTGATATTGAGAGAGCATTATATCGTGTACACGATACTGTGATGTAGGCAATATAATAACTACTAAAACATCCATCTTCAGCCATAAACTTGACAACATCATAAATACACCGCACTAGAGTCACTTTGATAACTGCTTTTATCACAATACTTTAATGCGTTTTATATTTCAGGCGAAACTCTTTTTGAAATCCAATTAAAATAAATATACTATTTTGACTTTGCTTTTTAATAATTATTATTACTTAGAAAATAGAGGCAAAAGAAACTTGTAAGTATGAGTGTTCAAACAGTATTTGTAAATGTAAATCAGCATATCATGTTAATGTAGTTTATAGTTTTTCTTTTTTTACATACATTATTTTATTTAATGAATATTTTGTTTAGTTAAAAAAATATATATTTAAAAGGTGCTATGTTCTAAAAAATAAAATCTAATTAATGTATTTTTTATGAATTAGGAATTAGGATGGTTTTAGCTATATGCTGATCTACTAATATTTATATCTTTTTCCTATTTATAAAGACAACTTGTAAACCCTGTAATGACATCAAGGATGTGTTATTATTCACGTATGGTTATTGTATGTCATAATAACGTATACTGGTATATTTGTCATTTCACGAAATACTCTACGTTATCTTAAGATAAGTTTGTAAATACAATGCTAATATACGACACGTTATATACGACGTCCTTCTCAGTATGTAGTATTAAATATACATTACAAGTACGAAACATGTTATATAAGACGTTACACGTACGAAAGATGTTATTTACCTGAATAGACGAAAAACAGTTGTTATATACATTACAGGTACTCAAGTTGTTTTTTACCAGATTAGACGAACGGCATTTGTTATATACATTACACGTACTTAAGTTGTTTTTACCAGATTAGACGAACGGCAGTTGTTATATACATTACATGTACTTAAGTTGTATTTTACCAGATTAGACGAACGGCAGTTGTTATATACATTACATGTACTTAAGTTATTTTTTACCAGATTAGACGAACGGCAGTTGTTATATACATTACATGTACTTAAGTTGTATTTTACCAGATTAGACGAACGGCAGTTGTTATATACATTACATGTACTTAAGTTATTTTTTACCAGATTAGACGAACGGCAGTTGTTATATACATTACATGTACTAAAGTTGTTATTTACCAGATTAGACGATCGACAGTTGTTATACACATTACAGGTACTTAAGAAGTTATTTACCAGATCAAACTACCTACAGTTGTCATGTACGTTAAAGGTACTTAAGTTGTTTTTTACCAGATTAGACGAACGGCAGTTGTTATATACATTACAGGTACTTAAGTTGTTTTTTACCAGATCAAACTACCTACAGTTGTTATGTACATTACAGGTACTTAAGTTGTTATTTACCAGATCAAACTACCTACAGTTGTCATGTAAATTACGGGTACTTAAGTTGTTTTTTACCAGATTAGACGAACGGCAGTTGTTATTTACATTACAGGTACTTAAGTTGTTATTTAGCAGATTAGACGAACGGCAGTTGCTATATACATTATAGGTACTTGTGTTATTTACCAGATTAGACGATTGACAGTTGTTATACACATTACAGGTACTTAAGTAGTTATCTACCAGATTAGACGAACTACAGCTGTTATATAATTACAGGTAATTAAGTTGTTATATACCAGATTAGACGAACTAGAGCTGTTATATAATTACAGGTACTTAAGTTGTTATTTACCAGTTTAGATGAACAACAGCTCCTATATAATCAAAGGTACTTAAGTTGTTATTTACCAGATTAGATGAACTACAACTGTTATATACTTACAGGTACTTAAGTTGTTATTTACCAGTTTAGATAAACTACAGCTGTTATGTAATTACAGGTACTTAAGTTGTTATATACCAGTTTAGACGAACTACAGCTGTTATATAGTTACAGGTACTTAAGTTGTTACTTACCAGTTTAGATGAACAACAGCTGCTATATAATTAAAGGTACTTAAGTTGTTATTTACCAGATTAGACGAACTACAGCTGTTATATAGTTACAGGTACTTAAGTTGTTATTTACCAGGTTACATAAACTACAACTGTTATATAATTACAGGTACTTAAGTTGTTATATACCAGTTTAGATGAACTACAGCTGTTATATACTTACAGGTACTTAAGTTGTTATATACCAGATTAGACGAACTACAGCTGTTATATAATTACAGGTACTTAAGTTATTATTTACCTGATTAGATGAACTACAGCTGTTATATAATCACAGGTACTTAAGTTGTTATATACCTGATTAGATGAACTACAGCTGTTATATAATTACAGGTACTTAAGTTGTTATTTACCTGATTAGATGAACTACAGCTGTTATATAATTACAGGTACTTAAGTTGTTATTTACCTGATTAGATAAACTACAGCTGTTATATAATTACAGGTACTTAAGTTGTTATATACTAGTATAGATGAACTACCTCTGTTATATAATTACAGGTACTTAAGTTGTTATTTACCTGATTAGATAAACTACAGCTGTTATATAATTACAGGTACTTAAGTTGTTAGTTACCAGTTTAGATGAACTACAGCTGTTATATAATTTTTTTTTTTTTTTTTTTTTTTTTTTTTTTTTTTTTTTTTTTTTTTTTATTTCCTTTAATCCCGAGGGGGACGTAGGGCCGCAACAAATGATCTCCACCGAACTCGATTCTGGGCCATCCGCTTTGCCTCTCCCCAGCTCTTGCCTTCTTCTTTTAGCTCCTTCTCAACCGATCTCCTCCATGTCATCCTTGGCCTGCCCCTCTTCCTGCTTCCCTGTGGGTTCCAATCCAGAGCTTGGCGGCTGATGTTGTTATTCTCTTTCCTTAAAGTGTGTCCTATCCACCCATATTTTCTTTTTTTAACTATATCAGCAACAGGGGATGTTTGCGCCCTCCTCCATAATTCTTCGTTAGTGATCATGTCAGGCCATCGGACACCTAAAATTCTTCTCAGGCACCGGTTTATGAAAACCTGGAGTTTGGCTGTTATTGTTTTTGTAACTTTCCAAGTTTGACAACCATAAAGAAGTACAGAAGTTACATTTGTTCCAAAGATTCTGAGTTTAGTGCTTCTTCTTAGTTGGTTTGATCGCCAAATTGGTGCTAGTTGGGCAAAAACTCCCTTGGCTTTTCTGATCCTCTGTGCCACATCTTTTTCTGTCCCTCCTGACGTAGATACTATACTTCCAAGATAGACAAACTCTTCCACTCTCTCAATGACCTTGCCATTCAGCTCCAGTTGTTGGTTGTCCCTTTCATTTATTCTCATTTCTTTAGTTTTTTCCAAATTAATTTTTAAACCAACTTTTTTCCCTTCTCTGTCAAGATCTCTGAGCTTATCTTCCATATCTATTCTTCTATGAGCAATAATGCACAAGTCATCGGCGAAATCTATGTCTTCGAGTCTATCAGTGAGTCCCCACCGCAGTCCTCTGGGCCTTCTTGCTATTTTCCTCATCACTCCATCCAAAACCATTAGGAAGATGATTGGCGACAACATTACATATACATAATTATATATATGTAATGTTATATAATTACAGGTACTTAATTTGTTATATACCAGTATAGATGAACTACCTCTGTTATATAATTGCAGGTACTCAAGTAGTTATTTACCAGATTAGACGAACTACAGCTGTTATATAATTACAGGTACTTATGTTGTTATTTACCTGATTAGACGAACGTAAGTGGTTATAGATATTACCAGTAGGTTATTATGAATAATGTTTCACGTATGTGCCTTTTCATATACATGTGAGGTGCTTAAGTCGTTACGTATGACGTTAAACGTGCGTATGTTGCTCTATACGACGTAACACGAACGTAAGTACACGTTCCAGGTACGTTCTTATAGATAACGTTACACATATTTAAATTGTCATTTACATTTCTCGTTCTTAAGATATTACATACGATGTAAATGTGGGCTGCTACAGACTACACATGCGATTGTTTTTATACAAGCCGTTACGCAACAAAGCGGGTTCGAGACTTGACAAATGATTCTTCTTAAATCATCACTCACAGTGAAAAATGTTCTACGCCTTTAAGACTTTAGAAGGTTTATATGCCAATAACATAGCATAGTACTGTGCAAACATTAAGTAAATGTTCAAGGAGATAGGGTTTTGATAGCCACTATCAAAGATTAATGTTACATTTCTTAGAACCTTACATCGGATAAGCCTCAACTATGTTTAAGAACAAAGCGATAACACCCTGAGTAAGCAGTTCTTTTCATATTAAGACACTTGGCTAATCGTTAACATTAACATTTTTTAAGAAAATCTATTATAATGATAAGATAAAATTTGGGTATAACATAAATTTGGGTGGCGTCTGGAAAACATAAAGCAACAACAAATCATTCCCAACAACAATTATCTCAAGTTAAAACTTAATCTTCATTAGCTTGCTTTATATAAAGATGTATCAATAGTCCATTTCAAAGAATTCTATGACCTAATTCTCAAATACTATCGTACCATCATGTTGATCATAAAATTTGTTGATTATACAAAATAACACTTGAAAATAGCACCTTAGGTTCATTGAGCCTAAAGAGTGAATTGGTAAGTGGTCTTATAGAAATAGTAGGGTTGATACATGTATGACCGAATTAATTTGATATATAGCAGTAAATGTTCCATCACAGAATAAAACACTCAAATTAATAGGGTCTCAATAATTTTATTCCTTACAAATGTTGCTGTATACTTTTCAGATAATGTCAATGTTAAATCAAAATAAAAATCCATTTTAAATTAAAAATATTGGGTAAAATTAAAAAAGTACTCGTGATATACGTAAGTTACAATAATACTTTAAAAACTGATATTTAACTATCTCTATTCTGCAAAAACAAAATATTATCGGGACCATTCAGGTCCCTTTAGAGTAATGATAACGTTATCACCGAGTAGTTATGGAGCAACATAGCAGAGGTTAATAATGTAGACTAAGGCATAAGAATATAATTATAACTTGTCTGTATATGACTTAGAGAGCTGTAAATCTATTATATATTCAAGTTATACACACGACAGAATCCACAAATAATGTGATCTCAATTCCTGCTAAGTATATTAGTAACACTCGTATTTTTCCAGTGTCTAGGAAAATTATAGAATTATTTTCAAAGAAGTTATTTTTTTACTGCATGGAAGCAAGAAAAGTCTCTGGAGTATATATCTTGGAAGTTATTTTTAAGCAATGTAACTACTAACTGACTAATAACGAGATGAAAAAAAACAAATCATCCAACTGTATTTTCTTTTAATTTAGAGGGAATTTGCATTAAGACACGCAATTTAAGGATTTCTTGAAGAGCTTATAAAAAGAACAACTTCCTTATAGCACTGGCAACTATACAATTTTTCTATTTTTGTTTCAGTACGTTGGTTTTTAATGGATATAGTTCGATTTATATATTACAGCTGACATACTTATTTATTGTAGTCACAAGTCACAGACAGAAGCCAAAGCTCAAGATTTCACGAGCGCAGCGAATAAGTTTACTACGAACAAGCATTATTAAGTTTAACAACAAGAACTGTCTGACACAAGAAGTGTGCAGTGGTGTCCAATAGATTTATTTTATACATTATTATGTTTTACGTTGCTCTTTGCTGTTACGTTCTGTTTTGGCTTTAATGATCAAATATTACCCCAATTTTGTAAGAAAAATGTTTGAAATTCAGATTTGGGTGTATACCATTAGAAACTGGATGGTGCTCTATACATACGCGTACTATATACTCAGTACACACTACATACTCTGTACATACTACACACTCTGTACATACTATATACTCTGTACACACTACATACTCTGTACATACTACATACTCTGTACATACTATATACTCTGTAATTAATACATACTCTGTACGTACTATATACTCTGTACATACTATATACTCTGTACATACTACACACTCTGTACATACTACAAACTCTGTACATACTATATACTCTGTAAATACTATATACTCCGTACATACTACATACTCTGTATATACTATATACTCTGTAAATACTACACACTCTGTACATACTACACAATCTGTACATATAACACAATCTGTACATACTACACATTCTGTACATACTACACACTCTGTACATACTACACACTTTGTACATACTACATACTCTGTACATACTACACACTCTGTACATACTATATACTCTGTACATACTACACACTTTGTACATACTACATACTCTGTACATACTACACACTTTGTACATACTACATACTCTGTACATACTACACACTCTGTACATACTATATACTCTGTACATACTACACACTTTGTACATACTACATACTCTGTACATACTACACACTCTGTACATACTACATACTCTGTACATACTACACACTTTGTACATACTACATACTCTGTACATACTACACACTCTGTACATACTATATACTCTGTACATACTACAGATTCTGTACATACTACACACTCTGTACATACTACACACTCTGTACATACTACAGATTCTGTACATACTACACACTCTGTACATACTATATACTCTGTACATACTACACACTCTGTACATACTACATACTCTGTACATACTACACACTTTGTACATACTATATACTCTGTACATACTACACACTCTGTACATACTACACATTCTGTACATACTACACACTCTGTACATACTACACACTTTGTACATACTACATACTCTGTACATACTACATACTCTGTACATACTACATAATCTGTACATACTTCATACTCTGTAGATACCACATACTCTATACATAGTACATACTCTGTACATACTACACACTCTGTACATACTACATACTCTGTACATACTCCATACTCTGTACATACTACACAATCTGTACATATAACACAATCTGTACATACTACACATTCTGTACATACTACACACTCTGTATATACTATATACTCTGTAAATACTACACACTCTGTACATACTACACAATCTGTACATATAACACAATCTGTACATACTACACATTCTGTACATACTACACACTCTGTACATACTACACACTTTGTACATACTACATACTCTGTACATACTACATACTCTGTACATACTACACACTTTGTACATACTATATACTCTGTACATACTACACATTCTGTACATACTACACACTCTGTACATACTACACACTTTGTACATACTACATACTCTGTACATACTACATACTCTGTACATACTACATACTCAGTAGATACTCCATACTCTGTACATACTACACAATCTGTACATATAACACAATCTGTACATACTACACATTCTGTACATACTACACACTCTGTACATACTACACACTTTGTACATACTACATACTCTGTACATACTACATACTCTGTACATACTACACACTTTGTACATACTACACACTTTGTACATACTATATACTCTGTACATACTACATACTCTGTACATACTACATACTTTGTACATACTACACATTCTGTACATACTACATACTCTGTACATACTACACACTCTGTACATACTACATACTCTGTACATACTACATACTCTGTACATACTACACACTTTGTACATACTACACATTCTGTACATACTACATACTCTGTACATACTACACACTTTGTACATACTATATACTCTGTACATACTACACATTCTGTACATACTACACACTCTGTACATACTACACACTTTGTACATACTACATACTCTGTACATACTACATACTCTGTACATACTACATACTCAGTACATACTCCATACTCTGTACATACTACACAATCTGTACATATAACACAATCTGTACATACTACACATTCTGTACATACTACACACTCTGTAGATACTACACACTTTGTACATACTACATACTCTGTACATACTACACACTTTGTACATACTACATACTCTGTACATACTACATACTCTGTACATACTACAAAATCTGTACATATAACACAATCTGTACATACTACACACTCTGTACATACTACACATTCTGTACATACTACACACTTTGTACATACTACACACTTTGTACATACTACATACTCTGTACATACTACACATTCTGTACATACTACACACTCTGTACATACTACACACTTTGTACATACTACATACTCTGTACATACTACATACTCTGTACATACTACATACTCTGTACATACTACATACTCTGTACATACTACACAATCTGTACATATAACACAATCTGTACATACTACATACTCTGTACATACTACACATTCTGTACATACTACACACTCTGTACATACTACACACTCTGTACATACTACATACTCTGTACATACTACATACTCTGTACATACTACATACTCAGTACATACTCCATACTCTGTACATACTACACAATCTGTACATATAACACAATCTGTACATACTACACATTCTGTACATACTACACACTCTGTACATACTACACACTTTGTACATACTACATACTCTGTACATACTACATACTCTGTACATACTACATACTCAGTACATACTCCATACTCTGTACATACTACACAATCTGTACATATAACACAATCTGTACATACTACACATTCTGTACATACTACACACTCTGTACATACTACACACTTTGTACATACTACATACTCAGTACATACTCCATACTCTGTACATACTACACAATCTGTACATATAACACAATCTGTACATACTACACATTCTGTACATACTACACACTCTGTACATACTACACATTCTGTACATACTACACATTCTGTAGATACTACACATTCTGTACATACTACACACTTTGTACATACTACACATTCTGTACATACTACACATTCTGTACATACTACACACTCTGTACATACTACACACTTTGTACATACTACATACTCTGTACATACTACACACTTTGTACATACTATATACTCTGTACATACTACATACTCTGTACATACTACACATTCTGTACATACTACACACTCTGTACATACTACACATTCTGTACATACTACACACTCTGTACATACTACACACTTTGTACATACTACATACTCTGTACATACTACATACTCTGTACATACTACACATTCTGTACATACTACACACTCTGTACATACTACACATTCTGTACATACTACACATTCTGTAGATACTACACATTCTGTACATACTACACACTTTGTACATACTACACATTCTGTACATACTACACATTCTGTACATACTACACACTCTGTACATACTACACACTTTGTACATACTACATACTCTGTACATACTACACACTTTGTACATACTATATACTCTGTACATACTACATACTCTGTACATACTACACATTCTGTACATACTACACACTCTGTACATACTACACATTCTGTACATACTACACACTCTGTACATACTACACACTTTGTACATACTACATACTCTGTACATACTACATACTCTGTACATACTACATACTCTGTACATACTACACACTTTGTACATACTACACATTCTGTACATACTACACATTCTGTACATACTACACACTCTGTACATACTACACACTTTGTACATACTACATACTCTGTACATACTACACACTTTGTACATACTATATACTCTGTACATACTACATACTCTGTACATACTACACACTCTATACATACTACACACTCTGTACATACTACACATTCTGTACATACTACACACTCTGTACATACTACACATTCTGTACATACTACAAACTAAGTACATATTACATACTCTGTACATACTACACATTCTGTACATACTACACACTCTGTACATACTACACATTCTGTACATACTACACATTCTGTAGATACTACACATTCTGTACATACTACACACTTTGTACATACTACACATTCTGTATATACTACACATTCTGTACATACTACACACTCTGTACATACTACACACTCTGTACATACTACATACTCTGTACATACTACACACTTTGTACATACTATATACTCTGTACATACTACATACTCTGTACATACTACACATTCTGTACATACTACACACTCTGTACATACTACACACTCTGTACATACTACACACTCTGTACATACTACACACTTTGTACATACTACATACTCTGTACATACTACATACTCTGTACATACTACATACTCTGTACATACTACACACTTTGTACATACTATATACTCTGTACATACTACACATTCTGTACATACTACACACTCTGTACATACTACACACTTTGTACATACTACATACTCTGTACATACTACATAATCTGTACATACTTCATACTCTGTAGATACTACATACTCTATACATAGTACATACTCTGTACATACTACACACTCTGTACATACTACATACTCTGTACATACTCCATACTCTGTACATACTACACAATCTGTACATATTACATAATATGTACATACTACACACTCTGTACATACTACACATTTTGTACATAATACACAATCTGTACATACTACACAATCTGTACATAATACATAATATGTACATACTACACACTCTGTACATACTACACATTTTGTACATACTACACACTCTGTACATACTACACACTATGTACATATTACATACTATGTACATACTATATACTCTATACATAGTATGTGAAGAGTATATAGTATTTTAGAATATTGTCTAAATCTTACTAAAATTATCTTTCAAAAACCTGAACTACTTGAGTAACTAGTAGCAGATTAAATAGCCTGTAACTCTCATTACTTAAAAGTGCAGAAGTAAGTGGTTAATGCAATTACTCTTTAATTAATCGCAATTGCTATAAGTAGGAAAGTGGAGTCGAGACACTTCAGAGCAAATTTAGTACTCTATCCGCACTAATGAAATTGAATGCTGGAGATCACAACTAAGGAACTATTTCACTTAATGAAATAACATTCCGGTGTTGAATTAAAAATAATTTGCCTATTCGTTTATTTATATAAATACAGTAAAAAATGATTAATTAAGAAATTTATATAATCAACTCTAGCCTCCAGGGTATACTATAACTAATTAGTATGTTAGTATTCCAACCAAGAGACCGATGTCAGCTTCCACAGCCAGTCAACAGAGGTACCTGTATGGGACCATATTTATAACCACCATGTATAAGTGGGTGGGAGGGTCACTACTACCGTTCGTGTATAGATGAGTTCAATACTTGTGTAAGTATATGATGGATGGGAGGGTCAATACTACTACATGAATGGGTGGGTGGGTAGGTGAGTCTTTTTACGATACGTGTATGGAAAATGGGGGGGAGTTATTTTATGTGAATTATCTATATGTAAGAGAGATAGTTGCAAATCAAGTGGTATACGTGTGAGACCTAGAAATATTAATTATATTACATTTAATGTTAATGATCGTTAGTTATGTTAATGATGTTAATTATAATTTTAAACATAATTTTTTATCATAAAGTAATACCGTATATGGTTTAAAATATAAATTACATATTCTACATATATGTTGAATCAGTTTAAAAAGTTAAACAATTTTTTGTAAATTTGTCATCTTTGAATAATTGTTGTAGTAATTTATTTTACTTCACTAAATTTAGAAAAAAAGTTAATTTTATTGGTTCAGATTTTAAAGGAAAACACAACCACAAAATAATCGTTGTAAAGATAATCAATTATAAGATGAACATGTTTTTAAATTATTAACACAACTCTCACTTTTTAAATAAAACTTTTAATCCCCAATGTTACGAAATATATTTCACCCCCACGCAGGGTGGAACGTGGGGAAATTTAATTAGTATTTCATTATAAGTTAACGGTCTGTGAGGTTAAAGCCTTTACCGTTTTATAACACTTGGGGGGTTTATACCAAGTACTGACTGAAAATATTAAAAATATCATTGGGTGTTCATATTTATTTTCATAGAATCTTAAATGTTTCACCTTTTTTTAATCTTTAATTATTGTATTATTAATGTAAGATTATTGTATAGTTATAGTAAAATTGTTTTATTGATTTTCAATAAACTAGAAGCGGTACTAAAATCACGTTGAATTCGTTATTTGAACTATACTTTTATAATTGATTAATAATAAATAGTTTCTTAGTTAGCATAATAAGTAATTAGCACTACTTATGAAAAACTCGTAATATTTTATAATAATTATTCAAAACTTATAGGTTGATACGAACAGTTACAATTTTAAAATGCAAGAGCCAAGAATAAAATAAGTAATACCACTCCCTACAAATAACTTACAACATCCTTAAAAATACAATTATACAAGCGTAACATTAAGATTTTAAAAACAACATTTATTTTCACAACAACATATTTGCTTGTCAAACTAAAAATTTAAAGTTCTAAATACATTTGCCATAAGCGCCCACCAATACACGTGCAGTGGTAGTGACCCACCCACCTTCCAATACACGTAAGGTGATGATGACCCACCCGCCCAGCCATACACGTACAGTAATGATGACCCACCCCCATACACGTACATTCATGATATATATACACAATACAAGTAAACGTCATACAAAAAAATTTACTACAATATAAGCACAAAATGCACAAATATATTACAATACAAGTAAAAAATGCACATATATTATGGTGATCGATTTCGGGGAACCACGCTCACCTTCCTCAGACCACAGGGATTCACAAAAGAACACCATTTTCCATTCTTTTGTGAAACTCTCTGGTCGGAGGAAGGTGAGCGTGGTTCCCCGAAATCGATCACCATAATATTTGTGCATTTTGTCCTTATACTGTAATACATTTGTGTTGTATGACGTTTACTTGTACTGTGTATGCATATTAAAACTTAATAATATGGAGTTGAATCGCTCAACTTTATTAAAATGAGGGCGTTAGTGATTTCTATTTCAGTTGTACTAATGTCCTTGGATTTTTTCGGTACACCGTGTCCTTTATTGTACTCCTAAGGTATAAAGTATAGTTCATGGGTCCTAAGTTTGGAGATCGTGCTCGGTACTCTGAAGGACTTTTTCTTTACACTATCCATCACTGCGGGAAACTGTTGTCAAGGTATCCTGTTACAACACAGTTATGCCCCATCTGGTTAAAAGATGACTTCTTCATCGGGATATACGTTCTTTAAAACTGGGATAATGCTTTATTTCAACATTTGTAGATATAATGCACCAGTAACTGTGCCTTCAAAGAAAAATGATCCAATTCTACACTTAAATGATAGTCCACATCATACTGCCACACCTGGTAAATTCACTGATTGATTATTGATACTGGGATAGCTCTGTGTATTGACGTTAGCCCAATATACAGTGTTACCCCTGTTTATTGTACCATTAACTTTGAATATTGCTTCATCTGACTTCACAATTAAATCACTGAATCTTTCGTTTGCTGCACACTTTCCTTGAAACAATTATTTCTCCTATCGAGATCATATTCAATCAAAGCATGAAAAAGCCTCAGACTAAATGTATAAAAACAATAACGAAACACTTACTTTCGGAAAACAGCTGTTTTTAAATATCGGCTGATATTAGTTTCAAAACTCTAGGTTTTGTATTGAATCAAATATACATCCAATAAAGATGTTTATACATTTTTTTAGACACCCAATACATTTCAATACATTTATTTTGATAGATTTAATACGTACCTCTTTTTTTATATCAATCAAAATTTTGCTAGTTCCGTAGGCAATTACTTGGCTTATTGTCAGACTAAACATTCTTAAAAATGTTGCCAATTTCATGATACATTTTATCATGTATAAATATTCAAGAATTCAGAAGAGCTTCTTGAACATTTATCTTAGTGTCCAAAATGGAATCTTAAGATCTGTATTTGGCTATATCAAGATCTGTATTTGGCTATATCAAGATCTGTATTTGGCTATATTAAGATCTGTATTTGGGGATTATTAAACATTTTAATTTAATTATTTTATGTTAATTATTTTAAAATAGTAGTATATTATTACCAGATTTGTAATAAGTCGATTCACATCGTATCATTGCATTTATATTGGTTTTGTTTTCTTGTATTTAAGCGTTAATCATATAATGTGTAAAAAGTGTCCCTCTTTTTCCTCTGATAATAGTAAACAGATAGCATTTAACTTGTTTTATTTCTTAAATAAACATCACCGGCATAAAATCAATTTTGGTTTTCCAATACTTGTTTAGGCAAATGTTGGCACACAAATAAATATATAAATATTAAATTTATTATAATCCATAAAAAATTAAATTACCTTTAACTTTCTTATTTATACTTTTTTGGGTAACATTATATTGAATTATAATCTATATTCTCCACAGAACATCTAAACAGAGTATCTCTACAATGCACCACAGAGTAATGAACATTAAATTAGGCTTCAACTAATTGTGCCATCAATAATAGCGGCGCTACTCTATGTTTTGTTCTGTCTGAATTGTAAGGGCTGGAATGAGTTGGGTGAAGGGGTTAAACAACAAAAATTCCTTGTCATTGTTAAATATATTTCCGTTGAAATTCCACAGGCATTTATTTGGTGTCGTAACATTTCATCCCGGTAACATTTCGTCCCGGTAACATCTCGTCCCGATTCCACGGGCGTGGGGCTAGGTATGAAGTCTCTACCTGTCTACTAGTAACATCTCGTCCCGGCACATATGCTATTGTATGTTTGACAGGTCTACAAAAACTGTTTGTAGGACCTTCATACGTTTTATACTTGTGCTTGTCTTCCGCCCTCCTCTCAATCGGCAAATACTAAATTCAAATTCAAATTCAAATTCTTTATTCATAATTTTTTGTACACATATACAAAGAATAGCGTCTTAATACTTAAATGCTTAAACTAAAATAAAACTACGAGATACATGACTATAAAAAATAAAACAAATAATAACAATAATGGGACTTATTGAATTTATTGGAAGACCAGGCTCTCAGTACTCAAGAACAAAAATATTCATTAATTGAATAGAGTGCTTTTTCAGTTAGATATCTTTGTATTTTGATTTCAAAACTTTTCGCATTATTTTCAAGCTTAATCTCAGTTGGTAACTGCATAAAGAAATGTTTTCCAATGTAGCTTGTTTTCTTTTTATAGAATTCCAAGCTGTGTCGATCTAAGGATATTTTATTACGTGTGTCATAATTGTGTTGGGATTGTATTAGAGATTCACTGCAGTTTGACTTAAAAAATTTAATGCATTCAATAATGTATAGGCTGTATACTGTCGGTATGTTTTGTTTGGAAAAAATGTGCTTTACATGATCTATTATATTCAGTTTGAACATTATTCTGAGTGCCTTTTTTTGTAATATCAAGATTTTATCTAAATTTTGTTTAGTTGTTGCGCCATATCATTCTCATAGTTTCTGTATTGCACAATTTTGACATTCGTCGTAAGGCATAGATTCCAGAAGAAAGTTTGCGAGTAATGTTGTCCACATGGATATCCCACGATAAATGTTCATCTATAGTCAAACCTAGAAATTTTGTACTGCTGCATTGAATCAAAAAATCATCTTCTATTGAAATGTGTGGTTGAAGCTTTTTTCTGGCCTGTTTTGTAGAAAACGATAAAAAGGTAGATTTTGTGGAATTTAGAAGAAGGTTGTTTGAGTCAAAAAATGATTTGACCTCTGATAAATCTAAAAGAGATGATATTTCAATATCTTCTTGATTTTTCCCAGTAACCACCATATTAGTGTCATCTGCATAAAGACAGAGATCACTATTAACTACTTTTTGTGGAAGGCCTTGGATGTAACATAAAAAAAGAAGAGGTCCCAGAATGGAACCCTGAGGCACCCCATGCTTAACTCTTTGAGATTTTGATGCAAATTTTCTTATGTAATTACACGAATGAGTTTCTTCTCTATGTTTAATCTCTACATATTGAGGTCTTTCACTTAAATATGACTCAAACCAATCTATTTCTTTCCTACGTAATCCAAGTTCCTTTAATTTGGTTATTAATTTTGTGTGAGAGACGCTGTCAAAGGCACGTGATAAATCAAGAAAAATACCTACTACGTTCTCACCTTTATCAATAGCACTTATAATGTTTTCAATAAAATTAACACCAGCAGTGATGGTGGATTTTCCAGGCCTAAAGCCATGCTGTTCCTTGTCCAATAAATTATTATTTTCAAGATAATTCAACAGTTGATCATACACACACCTTTCAAATATTTTAGAGAAAGTTGGGAGAAGCGATATAGGACGGTATGATGAAAAGTCTTTGTAATCTCCCTTTTTATACACTGGGATCACTTTAGCAATTTTTAATCTATCAGGAAAATGGCCTGATATCATTGGAGAATTAATTAGATGGGCTAAAGGTTTTGCAATAATTTTTATACAATTTTTTGTAAGTGTAATGGGGATGTCATCAAACCCAGCCGAGTATTTGTTTTCAAAACACATAGCAATCCTAATGACATCCTCATCGGTAATTTGAGTGAATGAAAAATAATTATTTGGACGTTGATATTTTTGGTCTTCTGAAGAAAGGTCAGAGGGACTATACCCTAAATTAGGTTTAATATTTTCATCCACTACGTTCACAAAATAATCATTAAAAAGTGCACTAATAACTATTGGGTCTGTTACGAAAGAATTTTCTTTTTTTAAGATGAGATTTGAGATTGAAATTTGACGAGTGCAAACATTTGAATTGATTATACCCCAAGTGGTCTTTATTTTATTTGTGGAGTTTTGAATTTTTCGGCTAATGTTTCTTTTTTTGTATTCAACTATATCATTTTTCAATATTTTCTTCCTGGCTTTAATTTGAGTGCTTAAACAATCATTTTTTGTAACCCTCCGCAATTTTTCTAAATCAATTAACTCAGATTTTTTGTTCTTTATGTCAGATGTGATCCAAGTGTATGTTTTGTTATCTGATTTCTCTGTCACCATTAACTTAGGGAAACAAACATTAAAATGGTATAAAAAGAGTTCATGAAAAACTTCATATTTTTTATCTACTGGAGCCTGGTACATATCCATCCAGTCCTCCTTTTCAAGACACCTTTTAAAATATTCAGTGTTGTCATCATTGAGTTTTCGTACTTCCTTTCTGGTAATTTTTACAGAAGAACTACTAGCATCTAGAATTTCCAGCAAAATTGCATCATGATCAGAAATCATGGTTATTAAACCACAAACTCTAGTTTTATCATCAGAAAAATTTGTTAAAAAATTGTCTAATGCAGTTCTTGATGTAGGAGTAACTCGGGTTGGGAATTCAACTTTGTAGGAAAAGTTATACATTCTCAAAATATTATTAAATTTTTTAAATGTGTTATCTTTTTTAAGTACATCAATGTTTATATCACCAGTTAAAAGGACATATTTGAATTTTGAGGAAAGAGCATTAATCAAAATTTCCAATTTATTGAGAAATGGGTTGGTGTAACAGTGATTCGGTGAACGATAAAGGCAAGCTAAGACAAAAGAAATATTACCAACTATCAATTCCTCAATTAAGTTGGCAGTCTATATAATAAAAAATTAATAAAAAATTGGTTAGGTTAGGTTAGGTTAGGTTAGACCTTCATTTACCTGAGTTGCGTTCCTCAACCCTTGTCAAACTTTCGTCGGGACGAGATGTTACTTTATTAGTTGGCTTAATAATTTGTAAAACTGAGCGGGACGAAATGTTCATTTTTTCTAGGAAATTGGCAGCGGGACGAAATGTTACTGAACCATTTATTTTAGGTTAAATCGGTATCTTGTTGCCTTTCTGTTTGTAAAATTACAATATTTACTGAAAATAATAGCAAATCAATTTTATTTATTAACCAATCATTATACGAAATACTCAACGAATATAAACGTGTTATCTGTAATATTTAGGTACAAAATATTTCATATTAAAATATTCAATCAGTTAGTTCTTATTCCTACAAACAATTTAAACAACTAAAAATTGACAATTCCATTAATTTTCTGCTGTATATTCTTCATGAAATTTGTTAGGTTGTAAATGGAAAGTCATTTTTAAGTAAAATTTTATTTGTGGAATTTTACTAAAAAATTACTCTCTATTTACAATTCCATTAAAGCTGGAATAATTAAATTAAAATCCTTAAGAAATATGTCAAAATATTTATAGAATAGTGCCAATGTAAAGCACTCTATTTGATTGTACATTTTTTATTTTAATTTTATGATTATTCTCAAGTACGCTGATTATATTTTTCGAAGATTATCATGTTGTCAATCAACTGTATCATTTACAACATAAGTTAAAACTATTAGTATTAAAACAGCTTGGTTATGTACCTTCCCGTAATATAATTCTGTAAAATGTTACTCTCAGAATGAAAATTCGTGATATTGAAATGTTTGTCGGTCTTGTTTCAACAATTTGTTGCATTTGTGGAATTGGTTTCATGAGTGATATCCTTTCTTAATTAATTCTCAGATTATGTTTGTGTTCTTTTATTGATTGTTATTTATTATAATACAGCTGACTCTTTGTACCTCTAAGTTAAAATATGTGTGTAGATATATATATGTATAGATAGGAATAGAGCTTACATTTTTTTTTATCTTTATATATTGCAATTTTTATACATAAGTCTAATGTAATATGTATATATTATTGTATATGCAGACACTGCAGATGGCGGCTAATAAATTGTAAATAACTGCTAGACTCAAATCAAATTAAATTGTTTTATTATCTGTGAAACTTAATCTATTTTAACTGATCACTCAACTTGTTTATGTGATCAGTAAATTTCCAAGTTTGTTTATTATTATTTATTTTGTAAAAAGATGTGGAAATAAATATCATTTATCATTTATCAATTAATCATAACAATAACATACCATAAAGTGTGATGTGATGTCACTAACATTTCATCAACACAATATGTACTTCAATATATAGTTTATTGTATTTTTCCTCATTTTTATCAACTACTTGAACATGGACTGCACTTATTTATTGTTTGTTTATTCAATTTCGCTGTGTCTAGTTAACAACATGTAAATCCCTAATGCCCAGATGGATACTTTGATATATAAAGCTAAATTATTTCTTCTTCTTTATACAGCCATTCACCTGTAGTCTCTCGCTGTCAATATCTCCGCAGGGCAGTTAACTCATGCTACTCATTTTTATGGTAAAGATGGCTTGTGTTTACCACAAAAATCTTCATAGTAAATTTCAAATAAAACTTTTATATTTTGACCCAAATTTTAAAGGCATTAGGAGTTGCATTATTTAAGAGCTAAGCAGAGAAATTAATTTAGAATTTGACTAGAAGGGTTCTGCAATTCCTGTATTGAGCTATACATATTTCCATTTTCCTACCCTTTACAGACCATCACTTACCGGTCATTCCTCCCCTCGTGTTACAGCGATCACTCAAGTAGTTTGTACAGAGGAATAATTATGCCAAATTGAAGTCAGAATTTTCAATTTGGCCGTATTGATTGATTCTCGTGAAGGAAAAATCGTTTGAATAAATAAAACTGGAAGGTGTTGATTGAATTTTTGTTGGTATGATTTTATGAAAGGCTTCATTTAGTCAGGCAATTCCTTCTAGATATCTTCAAAAGAAAATACTGGTAACTAAAATTACTATTTAGAAGTTATTGGTGTATCACAACTCTCTGTCATTATTAACATGTTATTCTTAATAGAATTTGGTGAGTTAGAGACAACCATCTTCATTGACAATTTTACTCGGACTTAGAAATAGTGTTCCTAATTACTATAATTGATTTCTGAAGACTTTACTTTGAAAAAATAAAATAACATTAACTTTATTGCAACATGTAAACCTCTCTGATTTTGTGGTCAATGTAACTTTCTTTAGCTATTACTATTTAGAAGGTATACAAAAATCCTAATATATGTACTTTTTAATTTTATTAACTTTGTATCACTGTTACTGTTCCTATTACAGCAATATATGGCTACAGTTTCCTAAAACTACGCATGGCTTACAAAAAATATTGTACATTTTACCCGCTTTAAGATCCAATTTGTGGGAACTAATTTCTTTAATTAGTTACGTTAATGGTAGGTCATAAGAGCTATCAGTGTAAGATTATGTATGTGCTACTGTTATTTATATTTACTACGTAAATGTTTGAAAAATTCATAAACTTTCAAAAAATATATACGTACAGACATTTTGAATACTAATGTAAATGCAAAAAATTTGTTAAGTTTTTAATCGTTTTCCAATCGGTAAAGAATCCATATTTTATCTTTTTTATTGCATTTTACTATTAAACAATTATATTAATTGCTAATAACTAAAAAAATCTACATTTATTTGTTTGCATTAGCAACACGATAGTATCCTCTTTACCACCAGGGGAGTGTGAGAATGCTGTATCGTCATTGGCTGCTCTCGGTACTGTGACATCACTTACCATTGAGGCTACTTATTTATATATGAAAAAATTATAAATAAGTTGTACATTTTTCCGTGAAATTCTGTCCACGTAAAGTGTTGTTAGAAGTTAATCATGCTCTAGTAAGCTCCAGACTAAGTTATGGCCTTGCATGTTGGGGTGGCACTTATGCTTCTACGTTATATCCTCTCACCATCCTTCAAAATCCTTCATACGTATCATTACCAAGTCCCATAGATAACTCCTTCCTGGCCTCTATTTCTACAGTGAAAATTCTTCCAATTCGAAATCTTTACATTTACAAAGTTTTAAAAATTTTCTTCATTCGAAGCTCTACAACTATTTTTCAAGATAACAATAAATATAACTTTTATTTTTTTATTTATTTATTCATAAGACGCCGATCGTCAAGATATGAGCGAATATGGATTTTGAATGAGTGTGATATGTGTGTAGATGAGCGAATGTAGTCATTGTTACAAACTAAGGCCGTCTATTCCTTAGAAAGTGTCATTAATTAATAGCCCAATGACAAATGAACAGCCGGTGGTTATCAGCTGATCCTTCTCAAAATGTATTGACTCTGATTGGGATTGAACTAAGAACCTTTAGCACATGAAGCTGGGATTGAACCAACTACGATACCGACCAATAGTAGGTACTTTCGGCATTTACTATTCGAAGTACCTAAAAAGAGACTTACTGTATGTCAGCAGTCATTTACTTGGAATGATCCTAGAATTTATAATTTGGTGTCTGTACGGTTAAGTGCTTTTAACAACTTAAATCAATTTTGTAAAACATCGAAACAATTTTTGTTTACTGTACAGTATTGTGAGGAGTGTTTAAGAACTGTCACTTAGCTATCTTTGAAACTGTCAAAAGGTGATGTGTGTGTGTGTGTGTGTGTGTGTATGTGTGCGTGGTGTGTGTGTGCAAATGCGTACTTGGAAACATATGCTGTAAAGATTGATGCATTGTTAGTATATCTGTCAATAATATTTCATCCTGTAGTAAACATAAGTATATTATTATTTTTATTTTTTTTTATTAAAAATATTGTAAGAAAACTTTTATTTTCTTAGCCGGCGCAAACTCTCTCTTTTCAGAAGAAATTAATTTGTTTCTTTTTATAATGCAGGTAACCCCAACACAGATTTTTCCTTCGGGGTGCCGAACTTTTTTCAAAAAAGTATTTTAGTTTACATAAAGTAGACAGTTTAATTTATTGTTTACCAGGTTAGGTTAGTTTTGTACTATTTTACATGTGGTTTTTATGAAATAAAGATAATTTTAAATTGACTTATTTACCAATACAGTTTATAACATTACTAAAAGGAATAGAACTGCATAGTTTACCCTTGGAAATACAACAGCTCAAAGCATTGCATTTTTTTAATACGAATATCTCTTACGGAACTCATAAACATGAAAAGTTATTGTTCTCACTTGCATGATTACCACCCCCTCACCTAGCCATACACGTACAGTAGTACCAACCCACCTTATCCAGACACGTACAGTAGTATTGACCCCCCCCTTTCCAAACTCGCACAGTAGTATTGACCCTCCCTACACAGACATGTACAGTAGTATTTACCTACCCAACCATACCACATACTGCAGTATTCACCCTCCCTACCCAGAATCGCACAGTAGTATTGACCCTCCCTACACTGACACGTACAGTAGTATTGACCTACCAAACCATACACGTTCAGGAGTATTGATCCTCCCTACACAGACACGTACATTAGTATTTACCCTCGCTACACAGACACATACAGTAGTATTACCATTCCTACTCAGACACGTACAGTAGTATTGGCCCTCCATACCTAGACACGTACACCAGTATTTACGCTCCCTACCCAGACACGTACAGTAGTATTGACCATTCCCTCGCAGACACGTACTGTAGTATTGACCCTCCATACCTAGATACGTACATTAGTTTTGACCTTTCATACCCAGACACGTACACTAATTTTGACCCTCCCTACCCAGACACATACAGTATTATTACCTACACAATCATACACGCCCTGCAGTAATGACCATTCCTACTCAGACACGTACTGTAGTATTTACCCTCCCTACCCAGACACATACATTAGTATTGACCCTTCCTTCTCAGACACGTACAGTAATATTGACCCTCCATACCCAGACACATACAGTGGTATTAACCCTCCCTACCCAGACACGTACATTAGTATTGACCCTTCCTTCTCAGACACGTACAGTAATATTGACCCTCCATACCCAGACACGTACACTAGTATATACCCTCCCTACCCAGACACGTACATTAGTATTGACCTTTCCTTCTCAGACACGTACAGTAGTATTGACCCTCCATACCCAGACACGTACACTAGTATTAACCCTCCCTACCCATACACGTACATTAGTATTGACCCTTCCTTCTCAGACACGTACAGTAATATTGACCCTCCATACCCAGACACGTACAGTAGTATTTACCCTCCCTACCCAGACACGTACATTAGTATTGACCCTTCCTTCTCAGACACGTACAGTAATATTGACCCTCCATACTCAGACACGTACAGTAGTATTAACCCTCCATACCCAGACACGTACACTAGTATTAACTCTCCCTACCCAGACACGTACATTAGTATTGACCCTTCCTCCTCAGACACGTACAGTAATATTGATCCTCCATACCCAGACACGTATAGTAGTATTAACCCTCCCTACCCAGTTACGTACACTAGTATTGACCCTCCCTACCCAGACACACACAGTAGTATTGATTACCCGGCCATACACGTACATTATTATTAACCCTCCATACCCAGACACGTACATTAGTATTGACCCTCCCTACCCAGACACACACTGTAGTATTGACTACCCAGCCATACACGTACAGTATTATTAACCCTCCATACCCAGACACGTACAGTAGTATTGACCTTCCCTACCCAGACACACACTGTAGTATTGACTACCCAGCCATACACGTACAGTATTATTAACCCACCATACCCAGACACGTACAGTAGTATTGACCCTCCCTACCCAGTTACGTACACTAGTATTGACCCTCCCTACCCAGACACACAGTAGTATTGACTACCCAGCCATACACGTACATTATTATTAACCCTCCATACCCAGACACGTACATTATTATTGACCCTCCATACACAGACGCGTACACTAGTATTGACCCTCCCTACCCAGACACACACTATTGACCTAACCAGCCATACACGTACAGTAGTATTGACCCTCCCTACCCAGACACGCACAGTGAAATTCATTTTCTAACACAACGATTTCCATACAGTAGTAGTGACCCACCCACTCAGCTAAACATATACAATGTTAATGTCTCTCCCACCCACCCAAATACATATAGGAACACATCAAGCAACTACTTTTAAAATTCATTCATCATTCAATGAACTATCCTTTATGATAGAATACTATCAACATATCATATATTACTCTAAATATACTATATGTAATTATGTTATACATTTTTGTAAAATCAATATCTACAGCATTTATTAACGTTCACTGACCAAAATACAGTACTTTCAGTCTTGATGACGGAATTTTTTTTTACCAATCCATTAGTTCTAATCCTATTAAAGAAATGACAGATAGCGTTCTTTTTCTATCGATAAAATTGCTCTCCTACCAATTTCCTATATTGTGTTCCACATAAAATACTTCCATTTCAACTCTAACCTTATTACTGAGTTATTTTTAGAAAATATATCAATTTCCTTTATTATAATAAATATATTTAAAGACAAATAATTTTAATGATATATAATGAATAAAATTGTATATCATTAAATGATATATAATGATTATAAAACATAGTATCCAAAAAATTACTCGTAAGAAAATACTATGAAATACATGATTTCACCACTACAAATGTTGAGAAGTTTTTCCTATGGAAAAATAATCTATATGTTCTTATTAATGTAGGTTTTATTTATGGGGGAACAGTTGTAATCTGACTAATTACTTATGATGATGTGAGGAAATTATTTTCAAATATGTAAGAATGCCTATCTAAAAGGTAAGTTCTCTTGAACTTAAAGTCTGAGATTGATTATTTATCTACTCAAATCCTCCCTCTGTATTAATTTTTTCAGCATTAAAAAGAAAGTGAATACAATGGATAAAAATGTTTTTCTTCCACATCATATTGACTTTTAATTGATAGGAAAATATATATAAAATATGTATTTCAAATAATACAAATGAATGATAAATACTCTCAAATTTACCATGCACATTGATTTAAAAAAACGGGATACTTGTTCAGCTTGTTTAAAAAATTAGGTAGCCAATCATTATTTGGATCAACTGGTAATAATACTGTTAGTATAGTATCTATCACAAACCTCTAGACACCCTCCTCAGTTCTTGTGACGCAACCGCCCTCCCAGACGCTTACGGTGGTGTTGACCCACAAACCCAGCCAGACACTTACGGCAGTGTTGACCCACAAACCCTCCCAGACGCTTACGGTGGTGTTGACCCACAAATTCTGCCAGACATTTACGGTGGTGTTGACCCACAAACCCTCCCAGACACTTACGGCGGTGTTGACCCACAAACCCTCCCAGACGCTTACGGTGGTGTTGACCCACAAACCCTGCCAGACATTTACGGTGGTGTTGACCCACAAACCCTCCCAGACACTTACGGTGGTGTTGACCCACAAACCCTCCCAGACGCTTACGGTGGTGTTGACCCACAAACCCTCCCAAACGCTTACGGTGGTGTTGACCCACAAACCCTCCCAGACGCTTTCGGTGGTGTTGACAAAGACACTTACTGTGGTGTTCACCCGCCCACCTTCCCAGACACTTACGGTGGTGTTGACCCACAAAACATCCCAAACGCTTACGGTGGTGTTGACCCACAAACCCTCCCAGACGCTTACGGTGCTGTTAACCCACCCAAACTCCCAAAGACTTACGGTGGTGTTGACCCACAAACCCTCCCAGACGCTTACGGTGGTGTTGACCCACAAACCCTCCCAGAATCTTACGGTGGTTTGACCCACAAACCCTCCCAGACGCTTACGGTGTTGTTAATACACCCAAACTCCCACACGCTTACGGTGGTGTTGACCCACTCAAACTCCCAGGCGCTTACGGGGGTTTTGATCCAACCACCCTCTCATACACCTACGGCGGTATTGTCCCACGCACCCAGCACGTACGATTGTGCTGCGCACCCACGTTTGTGTTGACCTATCCACCCTCCCAGACACAGTCGTGCTGAGTGGCAAGAGTGAGGCTTGTGATGTGTAAAGTGGCTTGAACTTTACGAATATTTTGTTTTATATTTAAGTCCATTCAATGCAATCTTATTACCATTTGAGACAGAAATAACAAAATTGTTATCAGCGCAGTGAACTCTTAAGTTCTTTAATATTTTACACTACCACAATAAATCGTCCAATCAGTTTCTGTGATATCACAGGGATTACATGAGCTTCCGAAATAAAACTGACATCGTCCGTGGCTTTTGCCAGAGGTTTCACTGAATACTAATTCATCGATGTCGAACCAATGACGGAACAGGGAATAAAGCCGGCAATATTTTACTCGTTAACACACAGATGTTAGGCAAATCCATAGGTTTAGGCCTATAATCTACATTAAGTGACAGAAAATAATTGTTGTAGAGTGTTATAAGGTTTTTTCAGTTTATTATTTTTATATAATATAATTACATTTGAAGATACATTAAGGTAATGTTTAATATTATCGTATTATATTTATGTAAAAAAAATATAAAAACAAGGAATCATTCATAGTGGGCTGTTAACTAACTAGATATTAAATTTATTTTATTAAAACAAAATGCCATACAATAACATTGTTTGTAATAGTTTGAAATTAAAAGCCACAGGCTGATTAGGTCCATAATATTTGTTGTTGGTACTATTGATTCTATGCTAAGCCCTCTAAGTTACCACGTGGTTCCGATTCCATATAAATCTGTAGGTCCCTTAGTTGTCCTGGCTGTTGGAATGTTAATAATTAGTTCTTTCTGAGAGACGTTGACCTTAGTAACAATGCCTACACTCATTCATCTACCCTCATCACACTCATTCGTCCCTCATAGTCAACCCATATCCATATAATCGGCGTCTTACTAAAAGATATTGAACTGCCCCTTGAAAAAAAAAAAAATAACCTAAAGTAATTAAGAGTTATTTGTCGTCCATTAAGATATATACAGGGTTAATAAAAAGTCCGAAGACGGTTTACTATTATTTAGACCGTTACAGATAAAGGTACAAAACTCATCTTAAGTGTAAACATAGGTCGATATACATACCATTTTAAAGGTATTAGCTAGTAGAACAGCTTTCCACATATTAGACCTCAAAAGGTTACTCCTTAAAAAATGGCGGCGCTCGAAAGTTTCAATACTTGTGCAAGTTAAAATAGGCTTTATTTTTTTTTTAACCATATCAGATGAAGCTACAAAACTTCACACATGATTACTTTACACAAACACATATTTTAAGATATATTCAGTGTCCTGCTATTCGCCTATGGTAACGGTCCATAATGAGTCAGTAGAAATGTTTTGGTGTAAGCATGGGTTAATATGATCATTTTAAAGGGCTAGTCACACATAGAAGAATGCTGAAAAACCACATTTCAAAAGCTTTATTCGTCACAAAATGGTGGAGGCTTACAATCTTGCACATAAGATCAGTATTGAACATATCCATCGGCGCCATTTTGATCACGATTAACCTTTTGAGGTATAATTTTCGGTATGATGTTCTACTAGCTACGACCTTTAAAATATTACGCATATCGACCTATGCTTACGTTTAAAATTTTCTTCTGACTCCTAGTGGGCCGTCCCCATACGAAGGTCACTAAATACTTGGTAAAATAGCGTTTTAAGTCTATCAGCAATGTTCTAAGTTTTGTACCTTTATCCATATCGATCTAAACAATATTCAACCGTCCACGGACGTTTTATTAACCGTTTGTTTCAGAGCTATATATGGTGTGTACGAAGTACACATAGATCACATATCGAAATAACACTTGGATTGGAAATTCGACAACTGTGCATCCAAAGCTGAGTTATTTAATCGTCATATTATCCCCAACGAGAGCAGTTCTGTGAAGAAAGGTCACTAACAAACACGTTACAGGCTAACGAGACCTCTTACTGAAGAGACTGCCACTACAAACAAGAGGGTTTATAGGGACAATGATCTACATTCAACTGTGGGAATTTATATTAAAATATTACATCCAGTTTAAGGCACTTGTGTGAAGAGGGGTCACTAACGAACACGAGAGAGGCTAACGAGACCCCTTACTGAAGAGACTGCCACTACAGACAAGAGGGTTTATAGAGAAACTGATCTACATTCAACTGTGGGAATTTATCCCGAAGTATTACATCCACTTTACAGCAGTTGTGTAAAGAGAGGTCACTAACAAACACGTTACAGGCTAACGAGACCCGTTACTGAAGAGACTGCCACTACAGACAAGAGGGTTTATAGAGAAACTGATCTACATTCAACTGTGGGAATTTATCCTGAAGTATTACATCCACTTTACAGCAGTTGTGTGAAGAGAGGTCACTAACAACCACGTTACAGGCTAACGAGACCCCTTACTGAAGAGACTGCCACTACAGACAAGAGGGTTTATAGAGAAACTGATCTACATTCAACTGTGGGAATTTATCCTGAAGTATTACATCCACTTTACAGCAGTTGTGTGAGGAGAGGTCACTAACAACCACGTTACAGGCTAACGAGACCCCTTACTGAAGAGACTGCCACTACAGACAAGAGGATTTACAGAGAAACTGATCTACATTCAACTCTGGGGAATTTATCCTGAAGTATTACATCCACTTTACAGCAGTTGTGTGAAGAGAGGTCACTAACGAACACGTTACAGGCTAACGAGACCCCTTACTGAAGAGACTGCCACTACAGACCAGAGGGTTTATAGAGAAACTGATCTACATTCAACTGTGGGAATTTATCCCGAAGTATTTCTTCCACTTTACAGCAGTTGTGTGAAGAGTGGTCACTAACGAACACGTTACAAGCTAACGAGACCCCTTACTGAAGAGACTGCCACTACAGACAAGAGGGTTTATAGAGAAACTTATCACATTCAACGGTGGGAATTTATCCCGAAGTAGTACACTCACTTTACAACAGTTGTGTGAAGAGAGGTCACTAACGAACACGTTACAGGCTAACGAGACCCCTTACTGAAGAGACTGCCACTACAGACAAGAGGGTTTATAGAGAAACTAATATAAATTCAACTGTGGGAATTTATCCTGAAGTATTACATCCACTTTACAGCAGTTGTGTGAAGAGAGGTCACTAACGAACACGTTACAGGCTAACGAGACCCCTTTCTGAAGAGACTGCCACTACAGACAAGAGGGTTTATAGAGAAACTGATCTACATTCAACTGTGGGAATTTATCCTGAAGTATTACATACACTTTACAGCAGTTGTGTGAAGAGAGGTCACTAACGAACACGTTACAGGCTAACGAGACCCCCTTACTGAAGAGACTGCCACTACAGACAAGAGGGTTTATAGAGAAACTGATCTACATTCAACTGTGGGAATTTATCCTGAAGTATTACATACACTTTACAGCAGTTGTGTGAAGAGAGGTCACTAACGAACACGTTACAGGCTAACGAGACCCCCTTTCTGAAGAGACTGCCACTACAGACAAGAGGGTTTATAGAGAAACCAATATAAATTCAACTGTGGGAATTTATCCCGAAGTATTACATACACTTTACAGCAGTTGTGTGAAGAGAGGTCACTAACGAACACGTTACAGGCTAACGAGACCCCCTTTCTGAAGAGACTGCCACTACAGACAAGAGGGTTTATAGAGAAACTGATCTACATTCAACTGTGGGAATTTATCCTGAAGTATTACATACACTTTACAGCAGTTGTGTGAAGAGAGGTCACTAACGAACACGTTACAGGCTAACGAGACCCCCTTTCTGAAGAGACTGCCACTACAGACAAGAGGGTTTATAGAGAAACTGATCTACATTCAACTGTGGGAATTTATCCCGAAGTATTACATCCACTTTACAGCAGTTGTGTGAGGAGAGGTCACTAACGAACACGTTACAGGCTAACGAGACCCCCTTTCTGAAGAGACTGCCACTACAGACAAGAGGGTTTATAGAGAAACTGATCTACATTCAACTGTGGGAATTTATCCCGAAGTATTACATCCACTTTACAGCAGTTGTGTGAAGAGAGGTCACTAACGAACACGTTACAGGTTAATGAGACCCCCTTTCTGAAGAGACTGCCGCTATAGACAAGAGGGTTTATAGAGAAACTGATCTACATTTAACTGTGGGAATTTATCTTGAAGTATTACATACACTTTACAGCAGTTGTGTGAGGAGAGGTCACTAACGAACACGTTACAGGCTAACGAGACCCCTTTCTGAAGTGACTGCCACTAGACAAGTGGGTTTATAGAGAAACTGATATACCTTCAACTGTGGGGAATTTATCCTGAAGTATTACATACACTTTACAGCAGTTGTGTGAAGAGAGGTCACTAACGAACACGTTACAGGCTAACGAGACCCCTTACTGAAGAGACTGCCACTACAGACAAGAGGGTTTATAGAGAAACTGATCTACATTCAACTGTGGGAATTTATCCCTGAAGTATTACATACACTTTACAGCAGTTGTGTGAAGAGAGGTCACTAACGAACACGTTACAGGCTAACGAGACCCCCTTTCTGAAGAGACTGCCACTACAGACAAGAGGGTTTATAGAGAAACTGATCTACATTCAACTGTGGGAATTTATCCTGAAGTATTACATACACTTTACAGCAGTTGTGTGAAGAGAGGTCACTAACGAACACGTTACAGGCTAACGAGACCCCTTACTGAAGAGACTGCCACTACAGACAAGAGGGTTTATAGAGAAACTGATCTACATTCAACTGTGGGAATTTATCTTGAAGTATTACATACACTTTACAGCAGTTGTGTGAGGAGAGGTCACTAACAAACACGTTACAGGCTAACGAGACCCCTTACTGAAGAGACTGCCACTACAAACATGAGGATTTACAGAGAAACTGATCTACATTGAACTGTGGGAATTTATCTTGAAGTATTACATACACTTTACAGCAGTTGTGTGAGGAGAGGTCACTAACAACCACGTTACAGGCTAACGAGACCCCTTACTGAAGAGACTGCCACTACAGACAAGAGGGTTTATAGAGAAACTGATCTACATTCAACTGTGGGAATTTATCTTGAAGTATTACATACACTTTACAGCAGTTGTGTGAAGAGAGGTCACTAACAACACGTTACAGGCTAACGAGACCCCCTTTCTGAAGAGACTGCCACTACAGACAAGAGGGTTTATAGAGAAACTGATCTACATTCAACTGTGGGAATTTATCCTGAAGTATTACATACACTTTACAGCAGTTGTGTGAAGAGAGGTCACTAACGAACACGTTACAGGCTAACGAGACCCCCTTTCTGAAGAGACTGCCACTACAGACAAGAGGGTTTATAGAGAAACTGATATACATTCAACTGTGGGAATTTATCTTGAAGTATTACATACACTTTACAGCAGTTGTGTGAAGAGAGGTCACTAACAACCACGTTAGAGGCTAACGAGACCCCTTACTGAAGAGACTGCCACTACAGACAAGAGGGTTTATAGAGAAACTGATCTACATTCAACTGTGGGAATTTATCCTGAAGTATTACATCCACTTTACAGCAGTTGTGTGAGGAGAGGTCACTAACGAACACGTTACAGGCTAACGAGACCCCTTACTGAAGAGACTGCCACTACAGACAAGAGGGTTTATAGAGAAACTGATCTACATTCAACTGTGGGAATTTATCTTGAAGTATTACATACACTTTACAGCAGTTGTGTGAAGAGAGGTCACTAACAAACACGTTACAGGCTAACGAGACCCCTTACTGAAGAGACTGCCACTACAGACAAGAGGGTTTACAGAGAAACTGATCTACATTCAACTGTGGGAATTTATCCCGAAGTAGGACATCCACTTTACAGCAGTTTTGTGAAGAGAGGTCACTAACGAACAAGTTACAGGCTAACGAGACCCCTTACTGAAGAGGCTGCCACTACAGACAAGAGGGTTTATAGAGAATCTGATCTACATTCAACTGTGGGAATTTATTCCGAATTATTACTTCCACTTTACAGCAGTTGTGTGAAGAGAGGTCACTAACGAACACGTTACAGGCTAACGAGACCCCTTTCTGAAGAGACTGCCACTACAGACAAGAGGGTTTATAGAGAAACTGATCTACATTCAACTGTGGGGATTTATCCCGAAGTAGTACATCCACTTTACAGCAGTTGTGTGAAGAGAGGTCACTAACGAACACGTTACAGGCTAACGAGACCCCTTACTGAAGAGACTGCCACTACAGACAAGAGGGTTTATAGAGAAACTGATCTACATTCAACTGTGGGAATTTATCCCGAAGTAGTACATACACTTTACAGCAGTTGTGTGAAGAGAGGTCACTAACGAACACGTTACAGGCTAACGAGACCCCTTACTGAAGAGACTGCTACTACAGACAAGAGGGTTTATAGAGAAACTGATCTACATTCAACTGTGGGAATTTATCGCGAAGTATTACATCCACTTTACAGCAGTTGTGTGAAGAGAGGTCACTAACGAACACGTTACAGGCTAACGAGACCCCCTTTTTGAAGAGACTGCCACTACAGACTGGTGGGTTTAAAAATAAACTGATCTACATTCAACTGTGGTAATTTATTCTAAAGTAGTACATCCACTTTACAGCAGTTGTTTGAGGAGGGGTCACTAACGAACACGATACAGGCTAACGAGACTCTCATACTAAAGAGCCTGCCACTACAGACAAGAGGGTTTTTAGAGAAAATGATCTACATTCAACTGTGGGAATTTATCCCGAAGTAGTACATCCACTTTACAGCAGTTGTGTGAGGAGGGGTCACTAACGAACACGTTACAGGCTAACGAGACCCTCTTACTGAAGAGACTGCCACTACAGACAAGAGGGTTTATAGAGAAACTGATTTACATTTAACTGTGGGAATTTATCCCGAAGTAGTACATCCACTTTGTAGCTGTTTTTTGAAGAGGGGTCACTAACAAACACGTTACTGGCTAACGAGACCCTCTTACTGAAGAGACTGCCACTACAGACAGGAGGGTTTATAGAGAAACTGATCTACATTTAACTGTGGGAATTTATCCCAACGTAGTACATCCACTTTACAGCAGTTGTGTGAGGAGAGGTCACTAACGAACACGTTACAGGCTAACGAGACCCTCTTACTGAAGAGACTGCCACTACAGACAAGAGGGTTTATAGAGAAACTGATCTACATTCAACTGTGGGAATTTATCCCGAAGTAGTACATCCACTTTACAGCAGTTGTGTGAAGAGAGGTCACTAACGAACACGTTACAAGCTAACGAGACCCTCTTACTGAAGAGACTGCCACTACAGACCAGAGGGTTTATAGAGAAACTGATCTACATTCAACTGTGGGAATTTATCCTGAAGTAGTACATCCACTTTACAGCAGTTGTGTGAAGAGAGGTCACTAACGAACACGTTACAGGCTAACGAGACCCCTTACTGAAGAGACTGCCACTACAGACAAGAGGGTTTATAGAGAAACTGATCTACATTCAACTGTGGGAATTTATCCCGAAGTAGTACATCCACTTTATAACAGTTGTGTGAAGAGAGGTCACTAACGAACACGTTACAGGCTAACGAGACCCCCTTACTGAAGAGACTGCCACTACAGACAAGAGGGTTTATAGAGAAACTGATCTACATTCAACTGTGGGAATTTATCCCGAAGTAGTACATCCACTTTACAGCAGTTGTGTGAAGAGCGGTCACTAACGAACACGTTACAGGCTAACGAGACCCCTTACTGAAGAGACTGCCACTACAGACAAGAGGGTTTATAGAGAAACTGATCTACATTCAACTGTGGGAATTTATCCCGAAGTATTTCTTCCACTTTACAGCAGTTGTGTGAAGAGCGGTCACTAACGAACACGTTACAGGCTAACGAGACCCCTTACTGAAGAGACTGCCACTACAGACAAGAGGGTTTATAGAGAAACTGATCTACATTCAACTGTGGGAATTTATCCCGAAGTAGTACATCCACTTTACAGCAGTTGTGTAAAGAGCGGTCACTAACGAACACGTTACAGGCTAACGAGACCCCCTTACTGAAGAGACTGCCACTACAGACAAGAGGGTTTATAGAGAAACTGATCTACATTCAACTGTGGGAATTTATCCCGAAGTAGTACATCCACTTTACAGCAGTTGTGTGAAGAGCGGTCACTAAGGAACACGTTACAGGCTAACGAG
The DNA here is from genome assembly GCA_035578905.1 of Stictocephala bisonia. Lineage (NCBI taxonomy): Eukaryota > Metazoa > Arthropoda > Insecta > Hemiptera > Membracidae > Stictocephala > Stictocephala bisonia. The sequence goes on along the minus strand of JAQJVL010002850.1, from coordinate 41,744 downwards.
ACCCCCTTACTGAAGAGACTGCCACTACAGACAAGAGGGTTTATAGAGAAACTGATCTACATTCAACTGTGGGAATTTATCCCGAAGTAGTACATCCACTTTACAGCAGTTGTGTGAAGAGAGGTCACTAACGAACACGTTACAGGCTAACGAGACCCCTTACTGAAGAGGCTGCCACTACAGACAAAAGGGTTTATAGAGAAACTGATCTACATTCAACTGTGGGAATTTATCCCGAAGTAGTACATCCACTTTACAGCAGTTGTGTGAAGAGAGGTCACTAACGAACACGTTACAGGCTAACGAGACCCCTTACTGAAGAGACTGCCACTACAGACAAGAGGGTTTATAGAGAAACTGATCTACATTCAACTGTGGGAATTTATCCGAAGTAGTACATACACATTACAGCAGTTGTGTGAAGAGAGGTCACTAACAAACACGTTACAGGCTAACGAGACCCCTTACTGAAGAGACTGCCACTACAGACAAGAGGGTTTATAGAGAAACTGATCTACATTCAACTGTGGGAATTTATCTTGAAGTATTACATCCACTTTACAGCAGTTGTGTGAGGAGAGGTCACTAACAACCACGTTACAGGCTAACGAGACCCCTTACTGAAGAGACTGCCACTACAGACAAGAGGATTTATAGAGAAACTGATCTACATTCAACTCTGGGGATATATCCTGAAGTATTACATCCACTTTACAGCAGGTGTGTGAGGAGAGGTCACTAACGAACACGTTACAGGCTAACGAGACCCCTTACTGAAGAGACTGCCACTACAGACAAGAGGGTTTATAGAGAAACTGATCTTTATTCAACTGTAGGAATTTATCCTGATATGGTACGCTCACTGTAATATTACTTAGGAGTTTAATATATTTTTAACAGACTATTTAAAAAGATATTGAAATGTTTCTAAATAATAACCTCAATTTTATTTTATAATCATATGTGAATTAACGTAATTCGAGAAATAATTTAATTTTGTTTACGCGATGGATTATTCTTTTATAACATAGTTTATTAAGAGTACCCTTTCTATTTATATGTTAATAAAACTTCTTTTATTAGTTTTCATCCTTTATTGAGCTTAATTTGACGTATGGAGTACCATCCATTATCCTTCGATCTTGCAGTCCACAGTCCAAAAATCAACAAAAAAAATTATGAATCAAAATTATCTTACCTTTTGTATCTAGTATAAACCATCTTTACAATATATAACTTAGGTCGAAAAATGAAATCGTACGTTTTATTAATGTTATTTAACGTTATATTACACGTGTTGTTTGTTTGACATTCCTAGCTCATGAACAGATGCTCAAAAATGGTTCCTTGGATGTACTATTTTTTATAACTTGAAAATAATTTTTTATAAAATTAATTTACTATAAATTTTAATCTATATAATAGTCAAATATATCTTAATACGACTATATAATGACGAAATACGACTTAACCAAAACACAATATACAAAAATGTTAATATAGTCATAGAGACTGCCACTACAGACAAGAGGATTTATAGAGAAACTGATCTACATTCAACTGTGGGAATTTATCCTGAAGTATTACATCCACTTTACAGCAGTTGTGTGAAGAGAGGTCACTTACGAACACATTACAGGCTAACGAGACCCTCTTACTGAAGAGACTGCCACTACAGACAAGAGGATTTATAGAGAAACTGATCTACATTCAACTGTGGGAATTTATCCCGAAGTATTACATCCACTTTACAGCAGTTATGTGAAGAGGGGTCACTAACGAACACGTTACAGGCTAACGAGACCCCTTACTGAAGAGACTGCCACTACAGATAAGAGGGTTTATAGGGAAACTGATCTACATTCAACTGTGGGAATTTATCCTGAAGTATTACATCCACTTTACAGCAGTTGTGTGAAGAGAGGTCACTTACGAACACATTACAGGCTAACGAGACCCTCATACTGAAGAGACTGCCACTACAGACAAGAGGATTTATAGAGAAACTGATCTACATTCAACTGTAGGAATATATCCCGAAGTATTACATCCACTTTACAGTAGTTGTGTGAAGAGGGGTCACTAACGAACACGTTACAGGCTAACGAGACCCCTTACTGAAGAGACTGCCACTACAGATAAGAGGGTTTATAGAGAAACTGATCTACATTCAACTGTGGGAATTTATCCTGAAGTATTACATCCACTTTACAGCAGTTGTGTGAAGAGAGGTCACTTACGAACACATTACAGGCTAACGAGACCCTCTTACTGAAGAGACTGCCACTACAGACAAGAGGATTTATAGAGAAACTGATCTACATTCAACTGTAGGAATTTATCCTAAAGTAATTCATCCACATTACAGCAGTTGTGTGAAGAAAGGTCACTAACGAACACGTTACAGGCTAACGAGACCCCTTACTGAAGAGACTGCCACTACAGATAAGAGGGTTTATAGAGAAACTGATCTACATTCAACTGTGGGAATTTATCCTGAAGTATTACATCCACTTTACAGCAGTTGTGTGAAGAGAGGTCACTTACGAACACATTACAGGCTAACGAGACCCTCTTACTGAAGAGACTGCCACTACAGACAAGAGGATTTATAGAGAAACTGATCTACATTCAACAGTGGGAATCTATCCCAAAGTTGTACATCCACTTTGCAGCAGTTGTGTAAAGAGGGGTCACTAACGAACACGTTACAGGCTAACGAGACCCTCTTACTGAAGAGACTGCCACTACAGACAAGAGGGTTTATAGGGACACTGATCTACATTCAACTGTGGGAATTTATCCCGAAGTATTACATCCACTTTACAGCAGTTGTGTGAAGAGGGGTCACTAACGAACACGTTACAGGCTAATGAGACCCCCTTACTGAAGAGACTGCCACTACAGACAAGAGGGTTTATAGAGAAACTGACCTTCATTCAACTGTGGGATTTTATCCCGAAGTAGTACATCCACTTTACAGCAGTTGTGTGAAGAGCGGTCACTAAGGAACACGTTACAGGCTAACGAGACTCCCTTACTGAAGAGACTGCCACTACAAACAAGAGGGTTTATAGAGAAACTGATCTACATTCAACCGTGGGAATTTATCCCGAAGTAGTACATCCACTTTACAGCAGTTGTGTGAAGAGCGGTCACTAACGAACACGTTACAGGCTAACGAGACTCCCTTACTGAAGAGACTGCCACTACAAACAAGAGGGTTTATAGATAAACTGACCTTCATTCAACTGTGGGAATTTATCCCGAAGTAGTACATCCACTTTACAGCAGTTGTGTGAAGAGCGGTCACTAAGGAACACGTTACAGGCTAACGAGACCCCCTTACTGAAGAGACTGCCACTACAAACAAGAGGGTTTATAGAGAAACTGACCTTCATTCAACTGTGGGAATTTATCCCGAAGTAGTACATCCACTTTACAGCAGTTGTGTGAAGAGCGGTCACTAAGGAACACGTTACAGGCTAACGAGACCCCCTTACTGAAGAGACTGCCACTACAAACAAGAGGGTTTATAGATAAACTGACCTTCATTCAACTGTGGGAATTTATCCCGAAGTAGTACATCCACTTTACAGCAGTTGTTTGAAGAGTGGTCACTAACGAACACGTTACAGGCTAACGAGACCCCTTACTGAAGAGACTGCCACTACAGACAAGAGGGTTTATAGAGAAACTGATCTACATTCAAATGTGGGAATTTATCCCGAAGTAGTACATCCACTTTACAGCAGTTGTGTGAAGAGCGGTCACTAAGGAACACGTTACAGGCTAACGAGACCCCTTACTGAAGAGAATGCCACTACAGACAAGAGGGTTTATAGAGAAACAGATCTACATTCAACTGTAGGAATTTATTCCGAAGTAGTACATCCACTTTACAGCAGTTGTGTGAAGAGGGGTCACTAACAAACACGTTACAGGCTAACGAGACCCCTTACTGAAGAGGCTGCCACTACAGACAAGAGGGTTTATAGAGAAACTGACCTACATTCAACTGTGGGAATTTATCCCGAAGTAGTACATCCACTTTACAGCAGTTGTGTGAAGAGCGGTCACTAAGGAACACGTTACAGGCTAACGAGACCCGTTACTGAAGAGACTGCCACTACAGACAAGAGGGTTTATAGAGAAACTGATCTACATTCAACTCTGGGGATATATCCTGAAGTATTACATCCACTTTAGAGCAGTTGTTTGAAGAGAGGCCACTAACGAACACGTTACAAGCTAACGAGACCCGTTACTGAAGAGACTGCCACTACAGACAAGAGGGTTTATAGAGAAACTGATCTTTATTCAACTGTAGGAATTTATCCTGATATGGTACGCTCACTGTAATATTACTTAGGAGTTTAATATATTTTTAACAGACTATTTAAAAAGATATTGAAATGTTTCTAAATAATAACCTCAATTTTATTTTATAATCATATGTGAATTAACGTAATTCGAGAAATAATTTAATTTTGTTTACGCGATGGATTATTCTTTTATAACATAGTTTATTAAGAGTACCCTTTCTATTTATATGTTAATAAAACTTCTTTTATTAGTTTTCATCCTTTATTGAGCTTAATTTGACGTATGGAGTACCATCCATTATCCTTCGATCTTGCAGTCCACAGTCCAAAAATCAACAAAAAAAATTATGAATCAAAATTATCTTACCTTTTGTATCTAGTATAAACCATCTTTACAATATATAACTTAGGTCGAAAAATGAAATCGTACGTTTTATTAATGTTATTTAACGTTATATTACACGTGTTGTTTGTTTGACATTCCTAGCTCATGAACAGATGCTCAAAAATGGTTCCTTGGATGTACTATTTTTTATAACTTGAAAATAATTTTTTATAAAATTAATTTACTATAAATTTTAATCTATATAATAGTCAAATATATCTTAATACGACTATATAATGACGAAATACGACTTAACCAAAACACAATATACAAAAATGTTAATATAGTCATAGAGACTGCCACTACAGACAAGAGGATTTATAGAGAAACTGATCTACATTCAACTGTGGGAATTTATCCTGAAGTATTACATCCACTTTACAGCAGTTGTGTGAAGAGAGGTCACTTACGAACACATTACAGGCTAACGAGACCCTCTTACTGAAGAGACTGCCACTACAAACATGAGGATTTACAGAGAAACTGATCTACATTGAACTGTGGGAATTTATCTTGAAGTATTACATCCACTTTACAGCAGTTGTGTGAGGAGAGGGTCACTAACGAACACGTTACAGGCTAACGAGACCCCTTACTGAAGAGACTGCCACTACAGACAAGAGGGTTTATAGAGAAACTGATCTACATTCAACTGTGGGAATTTATCCCGAAGTATTTCTTCCACTTTACAGCAGTTGTGTGAAGAGAGGTCACTAACGAACACGTTACAGGCTAACGAGACCTCTTACTGAAGAGACTGCCACTACAGACATGAGGATTTACAGAGAAACTGATCTACATTGAACTGTGGGAATTTATCTTGAAGTATTACATACACTTTACAGTAGTTGTGTGAGGAGAGGTCACTAACGAACACGTTACAGGCTAACGAGACCCCTTACTGAAGAGACTGCCACTACAGACATGAGGATTTACAGAGAAACTGATCTACATTGAACTGTGGGAATTTATCTTGAAGTATTACATCCACTTTACAGCAGTTGTGTGAAGAGAGGTCACTAACGAACACATTACAGGCTAACGAGACCCTCTTACTGAAGAGACTGCCACTACAGACAAGAGGATTTATAGAGAAACTGATCTACATTCAACTGTAGGAATTTATCCTAAAGTAATTCATCCACATTACAGCAGTTGTGTGAAGAAAGGTCACTAACGAACACGTTACAGGCTAACGAGACCCCTTACTGAAGAGACTGCCACTACAGATAAGAGGGTTTATAGAGAAACTGATCTACATTCAACTGTGGGAATTTATCCTGAAGTATTACATCCACTTTACAGCAGTTGTGTGAAGAGAGGTCACTTACGAACACATTACAGGCTAACGAGACCCTCTTACTGAAGAGACTGCCACTACAGACAAGAGGATTTATAGAGAAACTGATCTACATTCAACTGTGGGAATTTATCCCTAAGTATTAATCCACTTTACAGCAGTTGTGTGAAGAGGGGTCACTAACGAACACGTTACAGGTTAACGAGACCCTCTTACTGAAGAGACTGCCACTACAGACAAGAGGGTTTATAGAGAAACTGATCTACATTCAACTGTGGGAATTTATCCCGAAGTATTACATCCACTTTACAGCAGTTGTGTGAAGAGGGGTCACTAACGAACACTTTACAGGCTAACGAGACCCCCTTACTGAAGAGACTGCCACTACAAACAAGAGGGTTTATAGAGAAACTGACCTTCATTCAACTGTGGGATTTTATCCCGAAGTAGTACATCCACTTTACAGCAGTTGTGTGAAGAGCGGTCACTAAGGAACACGTTACAGGCTAACGAGACTCCCTTACTGAAGAGACTGCCACTACAAACAAGAGGGTTTATAGAGAAACTGATCTACATTCAACCGTGGGAATTTATCCCGAAGTAGTACATCCACTTTACAGCAGTTGTGTGAAGAGCGGTCACTAACGAACACGTTACAGGCTAACGAGACTCCCTTACTGAAGAGACTGCCACTACAAACAAGAGGGTTTATAGATAAACTGACCTTCATTCAACTGTGGGAATTTATCCCGAAGTAGTACATCCACTTTACAGCAGTTGTGTGAAGAGCGGTCACTAAGGAACACGTTACAGGCTAACGAGACCCCCTTACTGAAGAGACTGCCACTACAAACAAGAGGGTTTATAGAGAAACTGACCTTCATTCAACTGTGGGAATTTATCCCGAAGTAGTACATCCACTTTACAGCAGTTGTGTGAAGAGCGGTCACTAAGGAACACGTTACAGGCTAACGAGACCCCCTTACTGAAGAGACTGCCACTACAAACAAGAGGGTTTATAGATAAACTGACCTTCATTCAACTGTGGGAATTTATCCCGAAGTAGTACATCCACTTTACAGCAGTTGTTTGAAGAGTGGTCACTAACGAACACGTTACAGGCTAACGAGACCCCTTACTGAAGAGACTGCCACTACAGACAAGAGGGTTTATAGAGAAACTGATCTACATTCAAATGTGGGAATTTATCCCGAAGTAGTACATCCACTTTACAGCAGTTGTGTGAAGAGCGGTCACTAAGGAACACGTTACAGGCTAACGAGACCCCTTACTGAAGAGAATGCCACTACAGACAAGAGGGTTTATAGAGAAACAGATCTACATTCAACTGTAGGAATTTATTCCGAAGTAGTACATCCACTTTACAGCAGTTGTGTGAAGAGGGGTCACTAACAAACACGTTACAGGCTAACGAGACCCCTTACTGAAGAGGCTGCCACTACAGACAAGAGGGTTTATAGAGAAACTGACCTACATTCAACTGTGGGAATTTATCCCGAAGTAGTACATCCACTTTACAGCAGTTGTGTGAAGAGCGGTCACTAAGGAACACGTTACAGGCTAACGAGACCCGTTACTGAAGAGACTGCCACTACAGACAAGAGGGTTTATAGAGAAACTGATCTACATTCAACTCTGGGGATATATCCTGAAGTATTACATCCACTTTAGAGCAGTTGTTTGAAGAGAGGCCACTAACGAACACGTTACAAGCTAACGAGACCCGTTACTGAAGAGACTGCCACTACAGACAAGAGGGTTTATAGAGAAACTGATCTTTATTCAACTGTAGGAATTTATCCTGATATGGTACGCTCACTGTAATATTACTTAGGAGTTTAATATATTTTTAACAGACTATTTAAAAAGATATTGAAATGTTTCTAAATAATAACCTCAATTTTATTTTATAATCATATGTGAATTAACGTAATTCGAGAAATAATTTAATTTTGTTTACGCGATGGATTATTCTTTTATAACATAGTTTATTAAGAGTACCCTTTCTATTTATATGTTAATAAAACTTCTTTTATTAGTTTTCATCCTTTATTGAGCTTAATTTGACGTATGGAGTACCATCCATTATCCTTCGATCTTGCAGTCCACAGTCCAAAAATCAACAAAAAAAATTATGAATCAAAATTATCTTACCTTTTGTATCTAGTATAAACCATCTTTACAATATATAACTTAGGTCGAAAAATGAAATCGTACGTTTTATTAATGTTATTTAACGTTATATTACACGTGTTGTTTGTTTGACATTCCTAGCTCATGAACAGATGCTCAAAAATGGTTCCTTGGATGTACTATTTTTTATAACTTGAAAATAATTTTTTATAAAATTAATTTACTATAAATTTTAATCTATATAATAGTCAAATATATCTTAATACGACTATATAATGACGAAATACGACTTAACCAAAACACAATATACAAAAATGTTAATATAGTCATAGAGACTGCCACTACAGACAAGAGGATTTATAGAGAAACTGATCTACATTCAACTGTGGGAATTTATCCTGAAGTATTACATCCACTTTACAGCAGTTGTGTGAAGAGAGGTCACTTACGAACACATTACAGGCTAACGAGACCCTCTTACTGAAGAGACTGCCACTACAGACAAGAGGATTTATAGAGAAACTGATCTACATTCAACTGTGGGAATTTATCCCGAAGTATTACATCCACTTTACAGCAGTTATGTGAGAGAGGGTCACTAACGAACACGTTACAGGCTAACGAGACCCCTTACTGAAGAGACTGCCACTACAGACAAGAGGGTTTATAGAGAAACTGATCTACATTCAACTGTGGGAATTTATCCTGAAGTATTACATCCACTTTACAGCAGTTGTGTGAAGAGAGGTCACTTACGAACACGTTACAGGCTAACGAGACCCTCATACTGAAGAGACTGCCACTACAGACAAGAGGATTTATAGAGAAACTGATCTACATTCAACTGTAGGAATATATCCCGAAGTATTACATCCACTTTACAGTAGTTGTGTGAGAGAGGGTCACTAACGAACACGTTACAGGCTAACGAGACCCCTTACTGAAGAGACTGCCACTACAGACAAGAGGGTTTATAGAGAAACTGATCTACATTGAACTGTGGGAATTTATCCTGAAGTATTACATCCACTTTACAGCAGTTGTGTGAAGAAAGGTCATTAACGAACACGTTACAGGCTAACGAGACCCTCTTACTGAAGAGACTGCCACTACAGACAAGAGGATTTATAGAGAAACTGATCTACATTCAACTGTAGGAATTTATCCTAAAGTAATTCATCCACATTACAGCAGTTGTGTGAAGAAAGGTCACTAACGAACACGTTACAGGCTAACGAGACCCCTTACTGAAGAGACTGCCACTACAGATAAGAGGGTTTATAGAGAAACTGATCTACATTCAACTGTGGGAATTTATCCTGAAGTATTACATCCACTTTACAGCAGTTGTGTGAAGAGAGGTCACTTACGAACACGTTACAGGCTAACGAGACCTCTTACTGAAGAGACTGCCACTACAGACAAGAGGATTTATAGAGAAACTGATCTACATTCAACTGTGGGAATTTATCCCTAAGTATTAATCCACTTTACAGCAGTTGTGTGAAGAGGGGTCACTAACGAACACGTTACAGGTTAACGAGACCCTCTTACTGAAGAGACTGCCACTACAGACAAGAGGGTTTATAGAGAAACTGATCTACATTCAACTGTGGGAATTTATCCCGAAGTATTACATCCACTTTACAGCAGTTGTGTGAAGAGGGGTCACTAACGAACACTTTACAGGCTAACGAGACCCCTTACTGAAGAGACTGCCACTACAGACAAGAGGGTTTATAGAGATACTGATCTACATTCAACTGTGGGAATTTATCCTAAAGTAATTCATCCACTTTACAGCAGGTGTGTGAAGAGGGGTCACTAACGAACACGTTACAGGTTAACGAGACCCTCTTACTGAAGAGACTGCCACTACAGACAAGAGGGTTTATAGAGAAACTGATCTACATTCAACTGTGGGAATTTATCCCGCAGTATTACATCCAATTTACAGCAGTTGTGTGAAGAGGGGTCACTAACGAACACGTTACAGGCTAACGAGACCCCTTACTGAAGAGACTGCCACTACAGACAAGAGGGTTTATAGAGATACTGATCTACATTCAACTGTAGGAATTTATCCTAAAGTAATTCATCCACTTTACAGCAGTTGTGTGAAGAGAGGACACTAACGAACATGTTACAGGCTAACGAGACCCCTTACTGAAGAGACTGCCACTACAGACAAGAGGGTTTATAGAGAAACTGATCTACATTCAACTGTGGGAATTTATCCCGCAGTATTACATCCACTTTACAGCAGTTGTATGAAAAGGGGTCACTAACGAACACGTTACAGGCTAACGAGACCCCTTACTGAAGAGACTGCCACTACAGACAAGAGGGTTTATAGAGAAACTGATCTACGTTCAACTGTGGGAATTTATCCCGAAGTATTACATCCACTTTACAGCAGTTGTGTGAAGAGGGGTCACTAACGAACACGTTACAGGCTAACGAGACCCCTTACTGAAGAGACTGCCACTACACACAAGAGGGTTTATAGAGATACTGATCTACATTCAACTGTGGTAATTTATCCTAAAGTAATTCATCCACTTTACAGCAGTTGTGTGAAGAGAGGTCACTAACGAACACGTTACAAGCTAACGAGACCCCTTACTGAAGAGACTGCCACTACAGACAAGAGGGTTTATAGAGAAACTGATCTACATTCAACTCTGGGGATTTATCCTGAAGTATTACATCCACTTTACAGCAGTTGTGTGAAGAGAGGTCACTAACGAACACGTTACAGGCTAACGAGACTCCCTTACTGAAGAGACTGCCACTACAGACAAGAGGGTTTATAGAGAAACTGATCTACATTCAACTCTGGGGATTTCTCCTGAAGTATTACATCTACTTTACAGCAGTTGTGTGAAGAGGGGTCACTAACGAACACGTTACAGGCTAACGAGACCCCTTACTGAAGAGACTGCCACTACAGACAAGAGGGTTTATAGAGAAACTGATCTTCATTCAACTCTGGGGATTTATCCTGAAGTATTACATCTACTTTTCAGCAGTTGTGTGAAGAGAGGTCACTAACGAACACGTTACAGGCTAACGAGACCCGTTACTGAAGAGACTGCCACTACAGACAAGAGGATTTATAGAGAAACTGATCTTTATTCAACTGTAGGAATTTATCCTGATATGGTACGCTCACTGTAATATTACTTAGGAGTTTAATATATTTTTAATAGACTATTTAAAAAGATATTGAAATGTTTGTAAATAATAACCTCAATTTTATTTTATAATCATATGTGAATTAATGTAATTCAAGAATTAATTTAATTTTGTTTACGCGATGGATTATTCTTTTATAACATAGTTTATTAAGTGTACCCTTTCTATTTATATGTTAATAAAACTTCACTTATTAGTTTTCATCCTTTATTGAGCTTAATTTGACGTATGGAGTACCTACCATCCATTAACCTTGGATCTTGCAGTCCACAGTCCAAAAATCAACAAACAAATTATGCATCAAAATTATCTTAACTTTTGTATCTAGTATAAACCATCTTTACAATATATAACTTAGGTCGAAAAATGAAATCGTACTTTTTATTAATGTTATTTAATGTTATATTAGACGTGTTGTTTGTCTGACATTCCTAGCTCATGAACAGATGCTCAAAAATGGTTCCTTGGATGTATTATTTTTTATAACTTGAAAATAATTTTTTATAAAATTAATTTACTATAAATTTTAATCTATATTATAGTCAAATATATCTTAAAACGACTATATAATGACGAAATATGACTTAACCAAAACACAATATACAAAAATGTTAATATAGTCGTGTGATAACTCTTAATATTTACTAAAAACAATAATCAATTACTGATCATTTAAACCAAGAAGTTGATGATCTAATTAACCTGTGAAACTTAACTATTGAACATTAATTTATGAGCACAAGAGCAATAATTGATTAGTTTCAAGTTCAATCATTGAAAACATGCTGATCTTGTACTTAATTAAATGTTATTAATTTTCATATTCTGGGAATTATTATTTTAGAAAATATAATGCTCAGATACGTACCTAAACTATATAATAAATATTCAATAAAAATGATATTGTTCATAAAATAAATGATACACCTTTAATAAATGGTTCATTTAATTTATGTGTTTTTTATAGATTATCGTTTGTGCTTCTTATCCCTGTATTTTCTTAGAATGAAATAATAAAAATATTTGCTTATTAATTCTCTCTCTAATGGAACAAACCTTATTGAACTTTAGGACGCTTATATGTATAAATAAAGTGTTTTTAGGTTACGACTAGAAAATGAGAGAGTTCAGAGAAGACAATAAATATGGAATATAGAAGACCTATCCCAATTTCGAGTGTTTTTTTTTTTCTAAAGTAGTCAATATTAACCCCAAAAAATGAATCCATATGAATTTTCTCACCAACACACAGATCTGTGACAAAAATTTAAAAAAACTAAAAACCTTTACACTGAAGTAGCATATTTACCTCCAAACACAAATTTAAATATACTTTATCCTACGATAGATAATAACTGAGATATTTAACTGAACAGTTAGGTGAGGTAAGTTACCTCGTATTTTAATGTTTATATTTTATACGTTAGTACTAGGTAAATTATAATTTATCTACCCTAACCTATCTTACCACTACAACTTAACCTAACCCTAGCCTAAGGAACTTAAAATAACCCACTTAACCTAAAATAAATTATTATCCTAACATAACATACCGAGCCTAAAACTAATTTTTTCTTTAATATATCAGTAATTATTTGTCTTATTTTTATCGTTTATGAGGAAGAACTACTTAATAATAATGTGAAATACCTAATGTTTTGTGTACAAAATATTTTTGCTTTTACAACAGTATTTTGGCCGGTGGAAAATTTTTATGGATTCGTATTCGTAGGGTTAGTATTGACTAGTTGGTTAAAAATGATCGCGAAATCAGATGAGACAATGATACAAAATTAGCAAGAAGTCATGTTTTTTAATAGATCAAGTATAATGAAGAAATAAGTCTATAGAGAGGAGCGGTATATGTTGAATAAGCCCCCTCCCGCTGGGTCTCTCTGGAATGTCATTATGTGTCTCGACACTTGAGCTTAATTAAGGTGATACCAAGAGGACTTTGTTTGTAATATATGACGTACGATGAAGCAATGTGGCTGTAGAGAGGAGAGAGCTGCCATTTATATGTCAAACAAGGTCCCTCCCACTGTGTCTCCCTGGAATGTCATTGTGTGACTCGACATGACAGATTAATTAAGCTGATGGTGAAGGTGTGGTCTATATAAAACAAAATAAAATGTTTAAATTATCATAAATTATAATATAAAAATATACGTTGAAATGACATAATATAATTCACAAAAACCTTTATTATTCTGTATATAACTAATAATATGCTAAATATCTTGCATTGTGTGAGCTGAAATAAGGCTAATAATGGTGAAACTTTAGTTAAAGTTTTTTAATTAAAGTTTTTCCATTTGAATACCAATTATTTAAAACTGAAATACAGCAACATATTTATAACCACTAATTTAACGTATAGTAGTACCATTCTTAAAGATCTTCTGATTGGATATTATAATTAAAATTGTCAAAGGACTTAACTCTCCTATAATTTTTTAAGCCCTTTAAGTAACGAGGTAACCACGTCATCAGACACACACAACCAAAATAATGTAGAGTAAACTTATTTTAGTTGTTATTGTATGTTGTTATTGTATGTTGTTATTGTATGTTGTTATTGTATGTTGTTATTGTATGTTGTTATTGTATGTTGTTATTGTATGTTGTTATTGTATATTGTTATTGTATGTTGTTATTGTATGTTGATAGTGGTGCTTGTTATTGAAATGTCTTGGTGAGTTGAGCCCCTTACATATATTATAAATATTGTAGCTTGTTAATTAGACTATTTCTTCATAAAAAAAATACAAAATAATTGAATGTTATACTCAAAACTTAATTATTAACACAACAATTAAAGTAAAAAACTATTTTAACCTTGAAAGAAAAATAAGATCATGAGAATAAGTGTGTTTACATAATTATAAATAGAAGTGAACATATACTTATAACTTTCTATTACAATAAATTGAATTAAACAACCAAAATTGAATACATTGAAACAGTTAAAGTTTATTATATAGGGATCCAATTCATTTATTGGATAGTTTTCCAAGCATTGCCTCTTAATAGAGGTATCTACTACACGATAAGCATCTTGAATATAAGATGAACTCAAGTCCAAGGATACTTATCAGCATCCAGGTGATTTAGTACGTTCGTAAATATTGTAAACTTACTTTTAAAAACATTGTATGAATAATCTGTGTCGGAGGTGTTGTATGTTTTCGGGAATCTAACAAGCAGATGTGAAGAAGTTTAGTTTTTAGTGAAAAAAGTTTAGGTTTTGTTTTTAACTGTTTCTATTTTCAATTTATTTGATGAATTTTGCTATAAAATATATAATTGGAGTTAGGTTTGACATCATAAACAAAAAATTTAAACTTATTTTACCTATTTATTACTATATAAATTCATTTAAAACTACCCTAGATTTTAAATGATTGTATTTTTTCATCTTTGTTGTGGGATTGGAATCATTGAACTTCTGTGAATACTACATTTTTTCTTCGTAACAAAGTGTAATATTTCATCTTATATATATTAAAAGCCAGATATTTGTATGACTTAGTAAGATAATTTAAGTGCCATAGAGTACAAAGAACAGTTATTCTTAAGTAGAACCAGATATTTATTTAACAAAGGTTTATGAAAGTTATACAGAATTGTTTTTAAAACACAATTAAACAATATCTGAGTTTACTGAGGCTCAGTAAAGTTTAGCCAGCTGAAGGCGATGTGGCAAAGGAAGCAAGTTTCCTTGAGGAAAACTCTCCACTAACACAACCACGACAGGCGTTAAGGCGTTAAGGCGTTAAGGCGTTAAGGCGTTTTCAGCATCATTACTATTTAAACATTGAAAATAGTTTAAACTTGCAAACATTAGCAAGTCTATTGTATTTAACTTTCATATATCCAATTGAAAATGTTCACATGATTTATGTGACGTTCACATGTAGGGATTTTTCACGCATAATACGCTAATTGAAATCTACAAGTATTAAAACAATAGTTAAAGGATATCTACCGTACCATTGTATAGTTGCGTATATGAAACCTCATTTCATATTTATTTATGAATTACTTTAATCTCAACATAATTTAAACGATGGGAAATCATCAAATCATATGTTTTGAAAGGGAAAAAACTTTAGATATTTAAAACAAGACAGGGAATGAATAAGAAGGCGTGTAAAATTAACTGCTTTATTGTGTGTGTGTGTGTGTGTGTGTGTGTGTGTGTGTGTGTGAGAGAGAGATAGAGAGAGAGAGAGAGAGAGAGAGAGAGAGGGGGGAAGGAAGAGAGAGGGGGAAGGGATAGAGTGAGGGGTAGGGGAAGGGGAAAGGGGTAGGGGAAGAGAGTGTGTGTGGGAAAGAGGGAGAGGGGGAGAGAGAGCCAGAGACAGCGCGAGAGAGAGGATGGGAGGGGAGAGAGTGTGTGAGAGAGAGGGAGAGGGAGATAGAGAAGAGAGCGAGAGAGGGACATAAAGAGATAAACAGAGAGAGAGAGAGAGAGAGAGAGAGAGAGAGAGAGAGAGAGAGAGAGAGAGAGAGAGAGAGAGAGAGAGAGAGAGAGAGAGAGAGAGAGAGAGAGAGAGAGAGAGAGAGAGAGAGAGAGAGAGCGAGAGAGAGAGAGAGAGAGCGAGAGAGAGAGAGAGAGAGAGAGAGAGAGAGAGAGAGAGAGAGAGAGAGAGAGAGAGAGAGAGAGAGAGAGAGAGAGAGAGAGAGAGAGAGAGAGAGAGAGAGAGAGAGAGAGAGAGAGAGAGAGAGAGAGAGAGAGAGAGAGACGAGGGCTCAAGCTATACAAAAAAAAAGTTAATTAATCATAGCAAGATTCAAGAATAATAATTAACTTTTAAACCACCCGGTCTTGTTTATTGAAATACTAACCAGATTACTTTCTATCTGGTTAGTTCTAATCGTGAATGTCTTTTTTCCAATGTTCGTAGTAAAGGAAGAGGCCAGGAAACGTATATTAAGGCGTTGGTCTCCAGGTTAAGTGTTAATGCCACCACGGTCTCAGCCCTAACTTTGCCTGGTTGTATACAACTTCCTTTAACTTTTAACTGTTGCTAGAAATAAAATTAAAAGTTAGAGTTAATATATTGCTATAAAATCCACATGTTTTGAACGGATGTTTTATTTCAGTCACTACTGACACTATTTTGTATTTTGGTGAGCATTCATTTTGAGTTTATTGCTTTTAATTCAAAATTAGTTAGTATGCAATGGAATATGTTTTTCTTAAGAGTTTGTATGAACATATTATAGTGATAATATATATGTTTGAAATATACATAAAGAAGCTTAGAAATACAATTCCAAATTGAACATATTTCAGTTAATTATTACCTACCCCTTAAGTGACCGTCGTTGCTAAGCTAATTTGTTGTGAATTTTATTTATCCATACATTAAACTAAATAGGCATTATATAACAGGTTATTTTGAAAAGAGGACAGGCAATATTTAAAATTTGTTCAGCATTTCAGCTGTAGTAAAAGAAGTAACATGGACGAAACAAGGGGAACGTTTTTAGTGGAAAAACTGGAACATTTGCTGGAGAACAATTTCCTTACAATAAAACAACGACAGGAAGACGTCCGACTCAGCTGGTACTGCTGTCAGAATCTTTCATTTAACATTTAGAACTGTTGTTTAGCTGCCATAACACTAATAAAAATTACTTATTAAGGCACTTTTACCGATACACAATACTGAATACAAATACTTCTAGTTAAGAATAATGCATCGAAATTATTGTAATATCTTATGATGAAAAGTAAAATGTAATTTTTTTAAATCAGAATTTTGAAATTCTTTTAATATTACACTGATCAATTTAAATCATCTTACTTTTGGCAGAAGAAAAATATTTGGATGGTTCTCTATGATATATCTTATAAGTTTGGATATGAGAATCGTCAATTGATAAACTTCGGTAAAAGTATTAAAATATTGCAGAATATATGAATAGTAGGCAGCTTGCATAAAATATAAAATAAGTATTTGGTTACTTAAAATAGGAAAACTATAGAATTGTTTTCAAAAGTGTGGGAAATTCACTTTATTGTCAGTCACAAACCTCGTGCAATGCTTGTTCAGCTATTCCTAAAATTGGGCAGACATTCTGCTGATCTGTCTCCTTCCCTGACTATGGTGGTGGAGTACTCCCCCCTCCCTCTCCCGAGGGTGTAGGGGAGGGAATTACTCCTTTGGGAACAACCAAGTCGTTATCGCAAATACTGTGTTTGTGATTTCAACAAAACTGAGTTATTCCAACAGAGATAACAAGGAATGCTGGATAATTTGGTTGGGGTGAAGCTGTGATTACTCAACACTTTTTTTCTATCTTAAACAATACATATTAGATAATAAGTGTTTTTTATTATGCATTTCAAACTATATCAAGTGGTTTCATAGTAAATAAAATTTTATGTTTTAACTATTTCGTATTAAATATTTAGTTTTGTTAAAGTTAAAAGTTAAAAAAGGTTAAAGATCGTCTTATTTTACCAGGTGAAGTTAGGGCTAAGAAGCCCTCTCTAACACTTTACCTGGGGATCAACGGCTTAAGAGTGACTTCCGAACTACCACCAGTGACCGGGCAGGTGTGTTGCGTACAAGGATGGTGATCGCTCAGACGGTCACCCATCCAAGGGACAACCACGCTCGATATTGCTTGACTCCGTTCCAGTAACCGGGCAGACTGGTTGCGTACAAGGACAGTGATCGCTCAGACGGTCACCCATCCAAGGGATAGCCATGCCCGATGTTGCTTGACTCCGTTATCTTGCGACAAAGTCGAAACCATCCGGCCAAGGCCACAGGACCTAAATACAATCAATTTGTATATAAGGTTCTACGTTTAAGAGGTATATACAGGGAGAGAGAGAGAGGCAGACCAACCGTACATTATGTATAGTGAGTGAATGGTGGGTCCGATACTGTAAAACAAAATTATTTCCAAATAAATAGCACATGAGGGGTTGTAATTAAGAAAAAATATAATTTAATTGAGTTTATTTATTCACTTTGTATTTCAATTTTTAATCTATACTGGCCATTCGTCATTGACTATTAATCTATGCGGAGAATGTATTTAAACAATGCAAGAGATAACAAGTACAGAACAAAGCAGACATTACTGATAAAAACTTTCAATCAATGTTAGGATTAAAACTCTCTATTACTCAGTTCCGAAGTAACAGAGAATGCAGTCTAACGCATAACAGTTCTGAATCCTTACACCTCTCGGTCACCAGCTCCCCCATTTCATACATCAATATGCAACATAAAGTGTGAACATCTGCATTTCTTTACGACTTTAAAGAATTTCCATTTGAAAATACTGGCTATAGCTTTCAATTTTTGCATCTTGCTAAACATCAAGATATTATAACCTAAATTAAAATATAAAAAAACGTCAATATAATAATTTAAATAACATAACCTCAATATTTAGTCACACACAACACTGGTTTTGTCACACATACACGTTTTATTTAAGTTAAAAATCATACGAATTGACTTGCCTGTAGTAAAAGCCATAGGAAAGGTTCGGCGTTATTACAGATCATGTTTTCATCAATATGCCAACATGTACGTGACAACTTTTCACTTGACTGTACACTATGGTCTCATATTTCTTTAGTATCATATAACTGATGTCCAACATTTACGTTGCTATCACAATCTCCAACACTTTTTCACGTAAATGATTTTTATTAGTGTCACAACTGAACTTTATGAAATGTATTATGTAGGCAATGTTCATATGTTTTGTAATATCATGCCTTCTGAATTTTTGGTTCCCCAGTGGGAACATTTTAAAGTTCATAAAAACGCTCATTACTAATTCTTATAAGGCCGTAATGTTTTAATTTTATTAATGTATTTAAGAAAAACCATATTATTTATTATATTCGTGGCACCTAGTATTTTTTCTAAATTTAAAACCTAATAAATTACTATAAATATTTTCATTTATGTTAGATACGTTATTGTAGTTGACGTGATTGTATAATCCTCAACCAAGGTTAAACCCTAGATTAACTACAGCAAACATCAAAGAGCTCTGAGACGTAAGGGTGCTAATTAGACATAATTGTGTTAAAGGCTTAGTTTATCGGCTTGGTTCTAGGAATGCCCGACTGGAATTTATATAAAAATTATGTTTTACTCTAGTAAATAAATTTTGAACTTACGAATATTTTACCAATTTAGTTGAGAATATAAATTAAGGATGTTCAACCGATTTTTTTTTAATTATGTGAATATAATTGTTAGTATCCGTGTAAGTAATAACTGTGTTACGGGAAAACATTTTTAAATTTCTTTATGGAGATATGGCTGCCCAAAGTGACTAATTGGGCCTTTTTGGTGCGTAACTCATGAACAAACCTTGTGATGTAATTTATTAAACTTTTGAGAATATAGTGGACAAAAGGTACTCATCAATTTAGTATATAGTAAATCTAAAAATATAATTGTTTTTAAGTGTTACCAATTATTTTTCTATAAATGATATTAGTCAAAATTTGTACAGTCATCTTTGGCTAAAAAATTAGATTAATAGTATATATAAAGTTTGTTGCTAGAATTTACTATAAATGTAGGAGTTATGCCCATCTGTCAAATTTGCAGATCGGGTCAGGCGGGGGCTATGATGGGGAGAGAAGGGAGGGGAATACATTGCTTGTTCGTTAGTGAGTCAGGATCTTTACTACTCTTGGTGACATTTGCGATCAAACCTAGGAGACCTTAGAAAGCTAAACTGGGCCCCGGACGAACACACTTAATGTACAAACATTCCTTAAAACATTACAATTAATATTATAATTAATGAATAGGTCACCCTAACCTTTCCAATCTCAATGTTTTCTGTTTCAAAAAAGTCATATTTCATCCCATTTAATTTTTTTTAGGAAGCGAAGTTGTAACAGTTAGAACTGCAAAACTATTATCGTTTGGGATATACTTACGTTAATCACTTCAAATTGAAATACTATTTATGTATTTTAAATGTACAAAGTGGAAAAGTCATGTACTTAACAATTTAATTTGCTACTAGACTGAAATAATTTATTCGCATTTTCATTTGGATAAATTATATGCAAGAACTTTTTTTTTAATATGAAATTTGAACGTACTGTTCTCATAATCTTGGATATAACAACACAGAAAGGTCTATGTTTCTTATAAAAAAAGAATATTTTCAATGGGACGAGTGGACTCACTGAAACACCGGGGTGTATTTAAACAATAACACCCTTCTGTTCATTTCGGTAGGTCATGAGTGAAGACGTGATAAATAGAGCCTTACTTACACAATAATATCTCATTTATTCTTGACAGCTTAAAGTCATAACATAATTTTTATGACTGTTATTGCAAACATCATACCGGCTAAAAGTATTATCAATAGCCAAATCAAAAAGGAAATTTCTAATTGCACACAAATCATGTTTTTTATCTCAAATTAAAAAAAAAAAAAATAGTAGAATTTTATATTGTAGGTAATTTTCACATGTATGTCTAAAAATAAAGTTTAGATATTATCATTGTATAAAGTTAAACCGTTCTAATGCAGTTATAAACTGGTATAATATATTTTGTATTTATTTTTGTGAAGCTTGAAAATGCGAATTAAAATACAGATTGTACAAAAAGTCAAGAGATATAGGGATGTAGTTAATTGGAGAATATTCTACATCCATATATTAAGGCAAGCAGGATGTCAAGAGTGAATTTAGCCCTCTAAACTTCCAGTTCAAACTTGTTTCTACACTCATACCTGTAATTACGTTATTGCATTAGCAAAGTTGGTTAGGAAGGGAAGTTAGCGATCTAAGTGGCACTGAAGTATGTAAATTCTCAACCATCTACCGGAAGTTATGGTTAATACGTTTAATAAGTAATATTAGTGAACACATTTTGGATTTATCAAGTTTTGTGTTCTTTATGAACCCTTCTTTAATTAAATAAAAGGTATTTTAAAGTAAATTGTATAACTAAACAAAAACTTGGACCTTTTCCATTAATTCACTACCACTACTTTGATTAGATTATTTTAGGTTATGTTAGGTTTGGTTAGGTTTAGTTATGTTATGTTAGGTTTGTTTAGGTTTAGTTGTGTTATTTTAGGTTTGGTTTGGGTATGTTAGGTTTAGTTATGTTATGTTAGGTTTGGTTAGGTTTAGTTGTGTTATATTATGTTTGGTTTGGGTATGTTAGGTTATGTTAGGTTTAGTTATGTTATTTTAGGTTTGGTTTGGGTATGTTAGGTTTGATTTGGGTACATTAGGTTATGTTAGGTTTGGTTATGTTCGGTTAACATAAGTTATGGTTATAATAGTGAATTAACGGAACTATTATAAGATCCAAAAACATATTATAAGGTTAGAATTTAAAATTTAATTAATATAATTTTTTTAATACTAAAATTGTCCAAATCTTACAAAAATAAACTCTATTAATAAGTTAACTAGGGTAAATACAATGAAAAGCCGATTGACTAATTATGATTAAAATAAAATGTATATAAAATTTTACCAAACTGCCAAAATGATTATTTATTAACAGAATACGTTAGCTAAATCATTTTAAACTTTAGTAAAGGAAATTAATATTCATTACAATCAATTCTAAGTTAATAAGGAAGGAATTTACCACAGTTTAAGGACATTATGTAGTACAAACGTAATAATGTCACAGGACTGAAACTTATTACAATACTAGAACGTAATATGGTGAAGGATTGCGATGAGCTACGATTACTTTCCTCCATTGTTTTGTGAATGCCTCTGGTCTGAGGATAGTAAACGTTATTTACAGAAATTTATCACCATAATATTGGAATTATTTATTTTTATATTTGAATACATTTTTATTTTTTAATTGTAATACATAACGTCTAAAAATACGTTACAATAATTTGATTTTCTACTTAACAAACGTTTAGTAGAGAGTATCAATTAGCATCATGAAAAGGAGTATTAGCATTATGCAATTAGCATTACAACTATTAATATTATCAATTAGCATTATTAGTGTGGTAATACTGTGGGGCAGAACAACCATATTTGATATTGGTATATTTAATGTTTTTGTACGTTTATTACGTATATCTATGTCATAATTATATTAGTATATTATTTCATACAAAACTGATTCAATTATATTGTTGAAATTATGTGGATTGATGATTGCAAATCACTTCACATATTTTTTAGTTTTAGGTCAAACTCCCAGTACAAATGAACAAGATGATGAAACGATTCCACTATCGTTAAGCAATGGCTTTGACTGTAGGGTTCCACTGGAGGGTCAATAATACGATAAATTAAATCATCATTTCAAATAACGTTTAATAATAACAACTAAAACAATAAATCATTACGTACATAAATGGTTCCAAAGATTAGCACAAAGTTTCTCCCCATATTAAACACGGAAAAAATCTAAACTTTGAAAATTACCAGTTTGATTCCCAATAAGTTTTTTTGCCATAACTAAAAAATTAGTCAAGTTTGAGACATGCGGTTTTTACTAAACTATTTTAAATTGTAATTCACATTTTTCCTGAAAATTTAATAAAAATCATATGAAATTGTTTTGAGAAAAAATTGTCTGAAGAAATTGGCTAAACTACATACCAAATTTCATAAAAAGTGTATCCATCCATTTGGTATCCAGTGAACTTCACATACACACATAATGACAGACTTTAAATGTTTTTTTACAAAAAAAAAACACTTTTCTAGGTTCAGGGGACCCTAAAATGTATTTTTAGACCAACCTGTAAAACATTTTTTAGGACCATCATAATACTTTCTCTGTACTAACGCATATGGGAGAAAGTAAAAATAAATAACAATAAAACAACTTTTATAGTTCATCATTGTTACTGTTTATTGTCTGTAGCTGGCTAAGGGCGAGCGAAAGTGGAGCACATGTCAGAAACTTATCAAACTGTCAGCCAGGAAATCGCCCAACTGCTCAGTGGATCTCCTGAGTGTGAGGCGCTCCACTGCCGTACTCTCACGGGTCCAGTTTGACAAGGATTTGACAAGGATTCAAAAACTAGGGCTTCTTGATATGAATTATGATATTGAGTTTAACTTGAAAGTAATCTAAGTGTAGGTTATACAAATGTTTATGACAATAAAAATGCATGTTATTAACATAAGATACGGGTTTGATTTTCGGTTTGTTTAACAAATTTTACACTTCAAATTTCTTTATAATTAAGAATCCTTCTAGCATTTCATTTTTTTAATTTATATAAATATAAAGTAGGTGTTAACACGCATTATTTTGATTAAATTGAAGTATTCTTTCTTACTATGGAAAATATGTACATATTAATACACTGTATGTTATGTTTGAGGTTCATTGTGGTTTTTTTATACTTATATGTTGTACATACAAACATGTTGTCAGTATAGCTTTGAGCTTTTCTGTGTGGTAGTAATTTGTGTAATTCCGCAATTTTACGGTACTTTTGTTTATTTTATTTATTCAATTTCGTAAATTAATGTCTCCAGATCTTACATTTTAAAAGATACAATTTTCTACATCTTCGAAGTGACTACGTGCTTTTTCAGTAAATGTATCGAGAATTTAAATTTATATACTGGTTTATTTTTGGTTTTCATTATATTTTCAATTAGTGTACGTATATTTTTACTACGTAGTATAAATGAGTGAAGTTGACTGTTTACCCCCATACAGATTTGTTATTTACAAGCCTATTTGTAGTTATTAACCTTTTTTGTAAATCTTCTTTTTCTTTGAAACAAGTTTCTGGGTAATAAAACTAGTACAATTTAAAAAATCACTACTTTGCTTGTACAAATTTGTAGAAACTAAGGTTAATATTTCATAATTAACACTCATGAGTTAAGGGGAAAGTTATGGGTAAAGGAAGAATGTCTACGTATTCCTTAAAAAAAAAAAAAAAACTATAAATAGTATCAGTTCATAATTGTTCGAAAAAAAAACCACTATAAATACATAATTATCTTAGTCTTCGGGAGTTGATGTGGTAAACGTGACGCGTTCCACATCCGAAGACCAAGAAAATTAGTCTGCATAAACAAGCGTGGGTTACAAGTACGATAATAAACTTGTTTTAAAACAAGTGTGCAATAGTTCAACCATTTATTAATAAAAATTAAATGAAACATGATTAAGAATACTCATCACAGTACAATAATAGTTTTGAATGGTATTTTATGATAACCGCCAACTAGGACCTATCAACTACAGAATCAATGTTACACTTTCTCTTATAAAATATGCAGCGCACTTAACAAAAAGTCAGTATGATAGACGCCGTTGTGTTATTTGATTGGTAGGTATTTCAGACGCTCTGCAAGCTGAGCTAGATGGCAGGTAGAGTGCCGGCGGGTAGTTTAGGTGCGACAGAGGAGCGCCTCCGGAAAGGGGTCACACCTCCTCAGGCACACCTCTAGTGAAAATTATTTATGACTACCCCTCAGCCAGATAAGAAGCGCTCCTGTGTCGTGGAATCGCTGGCTAGACTTTACTGAGCCTCAGAAAACTCAGATATTGTTTAGTTGTGTTTTACAAACTATTATGTACAACTTTCTTAAACATTTTTTGAATGCTTCAGTTAAATATAAATATTGTTCTACTTAAGAATAACTGTTTTTTTTGTACTGTATGGCCAAGGAAACCTAAAACTCCTGCAAAAGCACTTAAGTTATGTTACTAAGATATCAAAAGTAATAACCGGCTTTTAATATTTACAATTAAATGCTTTTTTATGTTACAAAGAAACAAAATTATATTCACAAGGTTAAGATCGATATAATTTATTTATGTACTTTTTGTTCCGCCGGAAAAATATTTGAAAGCAAAATTTCCA
The DNA here is from genome assembly GCA_035578905.1 of Stictocephala bisonia. Classification (NCBI taxonomy): domain Eukaryota; kingdom Metazoa; phylum Arthropoda; class Insecta; order Hemiptera; family Membracidae; genus Stictocephala; species Stictocephala bisonia. The sequence goes on along the minus strand of JAQJVL010002850.1, from coordinate 16,528 downwards.
ATCCCACTAAAAAAATTTACCAATATTTCAAATTTAGGGTCGTATTTAACGAATTTATACCGTGACGATGGAGCCCATTCCCGTCGTCTGCTGTCCTGAGAGCCAGTGAATGAGGACAGTTGCCGATGTTGTGTGATGCTACAGAAAGGGGAGTGAGTGTAAATGAGAGATGTTGGCGGGCTGAGGAGGTGCGTGTCGGGGATGGTCCGAGAGAGGCGGTAGTAGGTGCTGTGAGAGTCGTCCGCCAGGTCAATTTGTTTTGTTTTTTTGTTTTTTTTTTAACTCATCCCTGGTTATGTATTGAGGGTTGTTTGCCTGGTCTATTGTCTGTTATGGTTTATTTAGTTGGCTTGTTTGATAAATCGAAATTAATTCATAGCGAGTCAGTTACTCCGCGATGAGCTGTTATTCCTAACAATATATGAAGAAATTTTAAATTTAATTTTCATTTAAGGCATAAACTTACAAAACCAAGAAAACAAAGTGTATTTTAACATAATTCTTAAAAAACTAATTTAAATTGTTTACAATTAAAAAACAGCCCCTAAGTGATCATAAAACTACATGGACAGTTTTTACATCTGTTTGTTAGATAAAAAAAACATAAGATATATAATACATTTTCCCCATAAAGATTTGTAAAATATACATGCAATATTGTTAAGTAAGTTAGTAAAACTGGCTAACATAATAAGTCACAAGGCTGCTTAGAAGAAAAGCTTAGACTTAAGCTCATCTTGTATTCAGGGTGCTTATCCTGTACCAGATACCTCAGCGATTACAGAGGCTGTGCTTGGCAAATTACCTAATGAACGTATTGTGTGGCTATATAATAAAACTTACACTTAACGTGTTTCAAAATATTCTGTTTTGGGCGTTTATTCAATTTATTGAAAAATAATCGTAAATTTATAATTATTTATTCACAAATACACTGATTCCAACAATGTTTTTCTTTAGAGTTTAAAATATGTTTCTTACTTTAACTTATAATTCAATAAAAATGTACTATGTGACATTCAAATTCGGAAGTAATATGCAAATTGACAATCAACAATGTGTAAAATTAGTGACAGTGACCCAGTATTTAGTTGTATTTTATTTTAACAATCAAACCACGGTAGATAGAATTTAAAATGATTGCATGAATGTTATTTTATAAACTGTTACTAAAATTACACACTTCTTTAATGAATAACAATATAATTTAAATAATTTCACATTTCAATATTAAAATAAAAATATTTAATATTAAATTTCAATGAAGTTACAAAATTTATGTATTGACAATGAACAATTGAGGCCTAAAATTCAAAGAGTGATGCATATGTGATTTTTTATCACGAATGCCTTTAAATGTAAAATAATTTAGGTAGTTAAATTATTTATTAAATTATTTTTAAAAATTTACAAAATGTTAGAAGATACAAGTTTATACAGTTATCTATTGCGTTACTTAACCGTATGTGTTTATGTGGGTGGGTGGGTGAATACCACTGTACGTTCATGGTGGTTGGATGGTCAGTATCATTGTACGTGTATGGGTGGGCACGTAGGTTTGATATTGATATTGGTCGTGATTTTAATATACAAGAAAATACGAAGTGTCATTCTTTAATTGGCGCCTTCTGGCATTTAGGTCACATAAATTATGCCGGCCAGGTTAATATAGGCTTACAGCAATATTAGTAGAGAGACAACTTGGACTGGCAATTTCGACTTCCATTGTGGATCAATATCTCTCAGGAAATATGACTGATCAGCTGTTACTTTTTTCTGCAAAATGTGTTTTTGTTTTACATATATAATTCGAAAAGTAACCCAAACGTTATTTATATAATATTGAAATCAATTAAAAACTCTAATATTAAAAGTGTTTCAAATCTACTCTGTACACATTTTTCACGGAAAAAATACAAGAATAAACACAATTTTTGAATTAAAAATAATGTTATTACTTCATGAATAAAATCTTTTACATTCGTAATAAGTGGGCTTTATATCTTCGTGATTACGTATTGGTGTATAGAATATTTTAAAACCCTAGAATAATATATGTATTAACACTAGAAAAACCAAACTTTTAAAATAAATATTTGTTTTAGTGGCAATATTGCTAAATCTGTTTGTACTTTACAGTTTTAACAAGATTAGATCAAAACTGTAAAGGTATTAGAGGACAACTGGTAATTTGTTATAGAAAAGATAAAATACGATGTCCACAGACCTAATTTTTGTGAAACCTATTTTTTCTATGATTACAGAAATGATTATCCTGAAATGAAATAAAATAAAAATTTATAGTTAAAAACTATGTCATTATTTTAACTCAAATAATACAAGATATTATAATTTGCATGCAAAAAAAAACGTATAACCAAGCTATTTATTTATATTTTCAGCTTCAAGTATTTATTTATATTATAAGATTTATTAAAAATGTATTTTACTTAGTATTTTATGAAACACACCTTTAGTTACGTCACAGGCTTCCCAGTACTAGCTTGATTAGCCTCACATGTTGAGACACACAATGACATTTCAGGGAGACAGTGGGAGGGAACCTTTATTATGTCAATAAATTATATGTCAATCTTTATATGTCATAAATGGCAGCTCTCTCCTCTCTACAGCCACATTGCTTCATCGTACGTCATATACTGTAATACAGGCCTTCTGGTATTGGCTTAATTAACCTCACATGTCGAGACACACAATGACATTCCAGGGAGACACAGCGGTAGGGGACCTTGTTTGACATATACATGGCAGCTATCTCCTATCTATAGCCCACATTGCTTCATCATACGTCATATACTGTAATACAGGCCTCCTGGTATTGGCTTAATTAACCTCACATGTCGAGACACACAATGACATTCCAGGCAGACAGTGGGAGGGAGCTTGATTGACATATACTTGGCAGCTCTCTCCTCTCTACAGCCCACATTGCTTCATCATACGTCATATACTCTAATACAGGCCTCCTGGTATTGGCTTAATTAACCTCACCTGTCGAGACACACTGTACCGGGTCTTTGACCGGTACATTACGTTTTTTTTCGTCGTTGTCTGCCAGGCTGCCTGAGATTCGCTTTTGCCCGGCGATTTGCGTACTTTGGTGGCCGTTGGCCCAGTTCCGTTTCGTTCCGTGTTCCAGCAGCTTCGGTCAGGTTGGCCTGGCTGTTCAGTTGTCTTGTGCTGCCTGCAGAAATAGACATGTTCGGCTAGACAAACTAAAACGTAAGTGTTCATTTTGTAAGTTTTAATATCTAATCACCCTTTTGGTGAAAATACTTTTGTTTCATTGAAAATATTAATCGGACTTAGTTGTGTTTTCAGGGTTTTGTTAAATTTGTATTTTCTTTGTCAAGTTTTGTTAACCTAGGTTTGAGCCATGTGCTCCATGTTACTTTTACCGTTAATGCTTTCTATATCTGCCTTTATTGTCAATAGTAGTTCTGTATAATGTTTTGTTGAGCCTTTTTACAGTTGTAGTTACTGATTTACCATATTTTTTGTTCTTTGCCAATAACCTAGCCTAGCTGTACCCTTTGATTTTCATGTTATAACCTATTGCTCATGTATCCATAGCCTAGTTTTCAGTTTGTCATTTTTAGTTCCATATACGTAATTAATTCTTTTATAATTTGTTAATTTGTAATTTGTCTTAAATCTAGTTTGCAACATAATTATTCATAGCCTAAAGTTAATTTTTCACTGTATTGTTTGCTCCACTCATGTTCTTGTTTGTCTCTTCATGTTAAGTTTTGTTAAAGCAGGCACCCTTATGTTTAGTGGTTATGTGTAATATTTTGTTGTGATGGCTGGACTGTGTTTAATGGCTGTGTTTGACCTTTCAGTCCAGGGTCCTCGAGTGGGACGTTCAGCCCTCGGCCTGCCGTCCGGGGAAGGTCGACCTTCTGCACTGCCTGCCTGGCCTGAGGACCAAGTCGTAGAGCACATGTTGCGACTAAGCTGCCATTCCCTACATCTGGGTGTTTTCTTCAGTCCTCAGGTCAGTTCGTTCCATCTTTTTTCCCGGCGGCTGAGCTGAGGGGTTTTGATGTCATTAAAAGAGAAAAACAAAAAAAAGAAAAGAAGAGAAAAAAAGTTTGTGGAACTTTATGTGACCTAGGCCTAAACTTGAACAGTGATATGCAACACAGCCATTGGGGACTTATATTTTTTTTTATTAAAGGGAAAAGACAACTTGAAATACAAAAAAGAACTTTTTGGATGTTAATATTTACTTATATTTCTTGTTATTAATTAATTAGTTTTATTTGTTGTTATATTTTTTAGATTTTATAGTTGTTAGCTCCCCATTGTTACATCCTGTTATTATTTATTGTTATGTTTAGGCCTAGTGATCGTTATTTATTTTTTGTTGTTGTTAATTGTATTATAGATGTCTTGAAGTGCATTTTTACTCGAACGGTACCGTGTTAGATTTTCTTTTTAATTGTTTAATTTTTCAACTCACCAAAAGGGGATTATTGTGCTTTTGCTTAAGATCTAATTCGGAGCAGCCCAGGGATTCCGGCTTACTCCCTGGCCCGGTGGAATTATGGGATTTGGGCTAAATTGCCGGTTTAATTGTTGTTTGCCAGAAGTTTTCTAAATTTTCACTTTTATTTGGGGCTTAAAATTTGCTTACGTTTGGGGGTCTCCGGCTAAACTGCAGATAGGCAATGTAGTTGTTAATTGGTAATTTTGGTATTTGTAGAGTTTGTGGTATTTATAGCGTTTGTTATTAATGTGTAGTATCTTGTAAATTTTAGTGTTTGTTGTTATTTATTAAATAAGAATTTATATTGTGGCCTTCTGCCAAGTCTGATTAATTTCTTTTTTGTTTTTGGTAATAAATTAGTTTTGCTCAGCTGCCGAGTATTATTTTGACCCTCCAACTGCCACCCGTGATCCCATCGCTCGACTTGTTTTGAGCCATCCCCCGGTTGGCACGCTTACCAGCTTTGGTGGGGGGATGGGTCTCAACACAATGACATTCCAGGGAGACACAGCGGGAGAGGACCTTGTTTGACATATACATGGCAGCTATCTCCTCTCTATAGCCCAAATTGCTTCATCATACGTCATATACTGTAATACAGGCCTCCTGGTACTGGCTTAATTAACCTCACATGTCGAGGCACACAATGACATTTCAGGGAGACACAGTGGGAAGAGAGCTTGATTGACATGTAAATGATTTATGTGTCAATCCAAGCAATTATCCTCTCTACAGCCCACATTGCTTCATCATACGTCATATACTGTAATACATGCTTCCTAGTACTAGCTTGATTAACTTCACATGTCGATATACACAATGACATTCCAGGGAGACACAGTGGGAGGGGACCTTTATTGACATATAAATGGCAGCTCTCTCCTCTCTACAGCCACATTGCTTCATCGTACGTCATATACTGTAATACATGCTTCCTAGTACTAGCTTGATTAACTTCACATGTCGAGATACACAATGGCATTTCAGGGAGACACAGTGGGAAGGGAGCTTATTTTACATATACATAGCAGCTCTCTCCTCTCTACAGCAACATTGCTTCATCATACGTCATATACTGTAATAAAGGCCTCCTAGTATTGGCTTAATTAACCTCACATGTCCAGACACACAATGACATTTCAGGGAGACAACGGGAGGGGAGCTTGATTGACATATACATGGCAGCTCTCTCCTATCTATAGCCCACATTGCTTCATCATACGTCGTATACTGTAATACAGGCCTCCTGGTGTTGGCTTAATTAACCTCACATGTCCAGACACACAATGACATTTCAGGGAGACAACGGGAGGGGAGCTTGATTGACATATACATGGCAGCTCTCTCCTCTCTACAGCCCACATTGCTTCATCGTACGTCATATACTGTAATACAGGCCTCCAGGTATTGGCTTAATTAACCTCACATGTCTAGACACACAAAGACATTTCAGGGAGACAGCGGGAGGGGAGCTTGATTGACATATACATGGCAGCTCTCTCCTCTCTACAGCCACATAGCTTCATCATACGTCATATACTGTAATACAGGCCTCCTGGTATTGGCTTAATTAACCTCACATGTCCAGACACACAATGACATTTCAGGGAGACAGCGGGAGGGGAGCTTGATTGACATATACATGGTGGCTCTTTCCTCTCTACAGCAACATTGCTTCTTCACACGTCATATACTGTAATACAGGCCTCCTGGCATTGGCTTAATTAACCTCACATGTCGAGACACACAATGACATTCCAGGGAGACAGCGGGAGGGGAGCTTGATTGACATATACATGGTGGCTCTTTCCTCTCTACAGCAACATTGCTTCTTCATACGTCATATACTGTAATACAGGCCTCCTGGTATTGGCTTAGTTAACTTCACACACAATGACATTCCAGGCAAACAACGGGAGGGGAGCTTGATTGACATATACATGGCAGCTCTCTCCCCTCTACAGCCCACATTGCTTCATCATACGTCATATACTGTAATACAGGCCTCCTGGTATTGGCTTAATTATCTTCACACACAATGACATTCTAGGCAGACAGTGGGAGGGGAGCTTGATTGACATATACATGGCAGCTCTGTCCTCTCTACAGCCAACATTGCTTCTTCATACGTCATATACTGTAATACAGGCCTCCTGGCATTGGCTTAATTAACCTCACATGTCGAGACACACAAAGACATTTCAGGCAGACAGCGGGAGGGGAGCTTGATTGACATATACATGGCAGCTCTCTCCCCTCTACAGCCCACATTGCTTCATCATACGTCATATACTGTAATATAGGCCTCCTGGTATTGGCTTAATTAACTTCACACACAATGACATTTCAGGCAGACAGCGGGAGGGGAGCTTGATTGACATATACATGGCAGCTCTGTCCTCTCTACAGCCTACATTGCTTCATCGTACGTCATATACTGTAATACAGGCCTCCTGGTACTGGCTTAAATAACCTCACATGTCGAGACACACAATGACATTCCAGGTAGACACGGTGGGAGGGGAGCTTGATTGACATATACATGGCAGCTCTCTCCTATCTATAGCCCACATTGCTTCATCATACGTCGTATACTGTAATACAGGCCTCCTGGTGTTGGCTTAAATAACCTCACATGTCGAGACACACAATGACATTCCAGTGAGACTCAGTGGGAGGGACCTTGTTTGACATATACATGGCAGATCTCTCCTCTCTACAGCCACATTGCTTCATCATACGTCATATAATGTAATACAGGCCTCCTGGTACTGGCTTAATTAACCTCACATGTCGAGACACACAATGACATTCCAGGGAGACCAAATTATTTAATGTACCTTACATTTATTAATTTTGATTGGAAAATTGGGAAATAATTAACTCACCGAAAACCGATTGCCCACCTTAAATTACCTTCAAATATGCATGTTGAAATTTAACACAGACTAATGGCATATTAAATTGTATAATTTATTTGAAGAATTATAATACTTTATTATAAATATATCACAGATAACTCATATTACATGAGTAATGTATTTCCTAAAATAATGGTTCACACAGTTTAAACTTCAATAGAATTTGAATTTAGTACAATTGATTAGGAGTATGTCCAATCATTGAATGTGAAACTAATCAAGGGTACTAATTGATTAATCTTCAATAATTCAGTTTCACAGGTCAATTACTTCATCAACTCCATGGTTTATATGATTAGTAATTGAGTTTTGATATCATTAAATCTAATAATATAAAAAGTAATCTCTTCAGTTAATTAATATTTGCGTATATTTTATTTTCGTTAGTTAGTATCTGGTTATGTTTGGCTATAATCGCTTCTGTTTTTGAAGATAGGGCTTAAGTTTACACCACAAATAAAGTGAAGCATATTTAAAGAATAATTTTATTGTAAATAAAATGGTAATACAATAAATATGTATTGTCACCAATCACATTTGGGACACATTCACGATAATTATAAGTCTCCCTTTCAGTTTCCCTAATATTGTTTTATTCAAACAACATAATATTAGTATATTAACAACAGAGGTGTTGACCCAATCACCCATCCATACACGTACAGTGGTACTAAGAGGCTCATGTTAAAATAGATCCGATAACGTTCAGTTTAGATTTACTTGTTACCACTGATAATGTATGAGCAAGTATCAGTGGTAATATCTAATACCACTGTACGTGTAGAGGTGGGTGGGTGGGCCAATACCACTATATAACTAGAGATGAGCGGGTGGCTCAGTACTACTGTACGTGTAGGGGTGAGTGGGTGGGGCAATACAACTGTACCTTTAAGGGTCCTTTTTGGACCCTAACAGGTATAGTTATGATTGAACAATAACAGTGTACGTGTACTGGTGGTTGGGTGGGTTAATCCCACTGTCCGTGTAAATGTGGGTGGGTTAGCCAATAACAATGTAACTATAGGGGTGATTTTTGGTCATTGGTAGTAATTTACTGGTGAGGAAGCTAAGTGGTGTTTTGGTTAGTTCAAGAACCAAAGTTAAAATTCCCAACTAAGCTAACACCCAATCCTCAATTCGTTGAATAAAGCTTACATGGAGGCATGTGATGGCCCACGTGTACTGGTGAGAGAAGTTTTATTAAAGAATAAATAAATAAGTAGATTTGTCCAAATAATAAAAACACTTACGATTTGTAATAAAAAAATAAATATACAAAAATTTATCAATTACGTAGGTCCTGTTATTGTTTTCCATGATCTAAAATAACTAACCATATAATGGAAAAAATTAAATAATTTAGCGATAATAATATTTCCACAAACAACTATGTAGTAATTGCTGATATTAATTAATATATGATTATATAATTATTTTTTTAATTAGCATTAAACGTGTTAGTACATATAAAGTACAAGTAAACGCTACACAACATAAATATATTACAATATAAGCTCAAAATGCACAATAATATTACAATACAAGTACAAAATTCACAAATATATTACAATACAAGTACAAAATGCACTAATATTATGGTGATCAATTTTGGTGAATCACGCTCACCTTCCACAGACCAATGGGATTCACAAAAGAATCTAATAAATTTGTGAATCTCTCTGGTCTGAGGAAGGTGAGCGTGGTTCACCGAAATCAATCACCATAATATTTGTGCATTTTGTACTTGTATTGTAATATATTTGTGCATTTTGTGCTTATATTGTAATATATTTGTGCATTTTGTGCTTATATTGTAATATATTTGTGTTGTGTGGCCTTTATTTGTACCGATTATGTAATTTTATGAGAATATATTTATTTATAATTTCTGAGCATATATTAGGTCCAAATGTACTATTACTGTAATCAAAATATATAAACCTGCTCATTAATGTTAAAGTTGGTGTTCTACTTCGATATATATTCCCACAGTTGAATGTAGATCAGTATCTCTATAAACTCTCTTGTCTGTAGTGGCAGTCTCTTCAGTAAGTGGGTCTCATTAGCCTGTAACGTGTTCGTTAGTGACCTCTCTTCACACAACTGCTGTAAAGTGGATGCAATAAATACTTCAGGATTAATTTACACAGTTGAATGTGGATCAGTTTCTCTATAAACCCTCTGTCTGTAGTGGCAGTCTCTTCAATAAGGGGTCTCGTTAGCCTGTAACGTGTTCGTTAGTGACCTCTCTTCACATAACTGCTGTAAAGTGGATGTAATACTTCGGGATGAATTCCCACAGTTGAATGTAGATCAGTTTCTCTATAAACCCTCTTGTCTGTAGTGGCAGTCTCTTCAGTAAGGGAGTCTCGTTAGCCTGTATTAAGGGGGTTCGTTAGTGACCTCTCTTCACACAACTCCTGTAAAATGGATGTAATACTTCAGGATAAATTCCCACAGTTGAATGTAGATAAATTTCTCTATAAACCCTCTGTCTGTAGTGGCAGTCTCTTCAATAAGGGATCTCGTTAGCCTGTAACGTGTTCGTTAGTGACCTTTCTTCACATAACTGCTGTAAAGTGGATGTAATACTTCGGGATGAATTCCCACAGTTGAATGTAGATCAGTTTCTCTATAAGCCCTCTTGTCTGTAGTGACAGTTTCTTCATTAAGGGGGTCTCGTTAGCCTGTAACGTGTTCGTTAGTGACCTCCCTTCACACAACTGCTGTAAAGTGGATGTAGTACTTCAGAATAAATCCCCACAGTTGAATGTAGATTAGTATCTCTATAAACTCTCTGGTCTGTAGTGGCAGTCTCTTCAGTAAGGGAGTCTCGGTAGCCTTTAACGTGTTCGTTAGTGACCTCTCTTCACACAACTGTTGTAAAGTGGATGTAGTACTTCAATATAAATTCCCACAGTTGAATGTAGATCAGTATCTCTATAAACTTTCTTGTCTGTAGTGGCAGTCTCTTCAGTAAGGGGTCTCGTTAGCCTGTAACGTGTTCGTTAGTGACCTCTCTTCACACAACTGTTGTAAAGTGGATGTAGTACTTCAATATAAATTCCCACAGTTGAATGTAGATCAGTATCTCTATAAACCCTCTGGTCTGTAGTTGCAGTCTCTTCAGTAAGGGGTCTCGTTAGCCTGTAACGTGTTCGTTATTGACCTCTCTTTCCACAACTGCTGTAAAGTGGATGTAGTACTTCAGTATAAATTCCCACAGTTGAATGTAGATCAGTATCTCTATAAACCCTCTTATCTGTAGTGGCAGTCTCTTCAGTAAGGGAGTCTCGTTAACCTGTATTAAGGGGGTTCGTTAGTGACCTCTCTTCACACAACTACTGTAAAGTGGATGTAATACTTCGGGATAAATTCCCACAGTTGAATGTAGATCAGTTTCTCTATAAACCCTCTGGTCTGTAGTGGCAGTCTCTTCAGTAAGGAGGTCTCGTTAGCCTGTAACGTGTTCGTTAGTGACCTCTCTCACACAACTGCTGTAAAGTGGATATAATTCTTTGGGATAAATTACCACAGTTGAATGTAGATCAGTTTCTCTGTAAACCCTTTTTTTCTGTGGTGGCAGTCTCTTCAGTAAGAAGGTCTCGTTAGCCTGTTACGTGTTCGTTAATGACCTTTCTTCACACAACTGCTGTAAAGTGGATGTAATACTTCGGGATAAATCCCCACAGTTGAATGTAGATCAGTTTCTCTGTAAACTCTCTTGTCTGTAGTGGCAATCTCTTCAGTAAGGGGTCTTGTTAGCCTGTAACGTGTTCGTTAGTGACCTCTCTTCACACAACTGCTGTAAAGTTGATGTAATACTTCGGGATAAATCCCCACAGTTGAATGTAGATCAGTTTCTCTGTAAACCCTCTTATCTGTAGTGGCAGTCTCTTCAGTAAGGAGGTCTCGTTAGCCTGTAACGTGTTCGTTAATGACTTTTCTTCACACAACTGCTGTAAAGTGGATGTAATTCTTCGGGATAAATTACCACAGTTGAATGTAGATCAGTTTCTCTGTAAACCCTCTTATCTGTAGTGGCAGTCTCTTCAGTAAGGAGGTCTCGTTAGCCTGTAACGTGTTCGTTAATGACCTTTCTTCACACAACTGCTGTAAAGTGGATGTAATTCTTCGGGATAAATTCCCACAGTTGAATGTAGATCAGTATCTCTATAAACTCTCTGGTCTGTAGTGGCAGTCTCTTCAGTAAGGAGGTCTCGTTAGCCTGTAACGTGTTCGTTAGTGACCCCTCTTCACACAACTGCTGTATAGTGGATTTAATTCTTCGGGATAAATTCCCACAGTTGAATGTAGATCAGTATCTCTATAAACTCTCTTGTCTGTAGTGGCAATCTCTTCAGTAAGGGGTCTTGTTAGCCTGTAACGTGTTTGTTAGTGACCTCTCTTCACACAACTGCTGTAAAGTTGATGTAATACTTCGGGATAAATCTCCACAGTTGAATGTAGATCAGTTTCTCTATAAACCCTCTTGTCTGTAGTGGCAGTCTCTTCAGTAAGGAGGTCTCGTTAGCCTGTAACGTGTTCGTTAATGACCTCTCTTCACACAACTGCTGTAAAGTGGATGTAATACTTCGGGATAAATCCCCACAGTTGAATGTAGATCAGTTTCTCTGTAAACCCTCTTGTCTGTAGTGGCAGTCTCTTCAGTAAGGAGGTCTCGTTAGCCTGTAACGTGTTCGTTAGTGACCTCTCTTCACACAACTGCTGACGTTGGGGATAATATGACGAGTTAAAATAAACCAAGCTTTTGGGAGATGCAAAAAATAACAGGTTTTGGTTCGAATTTTCTAATCCAAGAGTTATTTCGATGTTGCTGTGATCTATGATGTACTTCGTACACACCAATATATAGCTCTCTGAAACAAACGGTTAATAAAACGTCCGGTGGCGGATTGAATATTGTTTTAGGATCGATATGGATAAAGGTACAAAACTTAGAACATTGCTGTAGGATTAAAAAACGCTATTTTACAAGTATTTAGTGGCCCTTCGTATGGGGGAGGCCCATCTAGGAGTCAGAAGAAATTTTAAACGTAAGCTTAGGTCGATATGCGTAATATTTTAAAGGTCGTAGCTTGTAGATCATTCATACGAAAATTATACCTCAAAAGGTTAATCGTGTCAAAAATGGCGCGTTATGGATATGTTCAATACTGAATCTTATGTGCATGATTGTAAGGCCTCCACCATTTTGTGACGAATAAAGCTTTTGAAATGCGGTTGGTTTTCAGATTCTTCTAATGTGTGACTAGCCTCTTAAAATGATCATATTAACCCATGCTTACACCAAAAACATTCTCTTACTGACTCATTATGGACCCGTTACCATAGGCGAATAGCAGGATCACTGAATATATCTTAAAATATGTGTTTGTGTAAAGTAATCATGTGTGATGTTTTGTAGCTTCATCTTGGTTATGGTTTAAAAAAAAATAAAGCCTATTTGTAACTATGACAAATATTGAAACTTTCGAGCGCCCCGCATTTTTTAAGGAGTAACCTTTTGAGGTTCTAATATGTGGAAAGATGTTTACTAGCTAATACCTTTAAACATGGTTATGTTTATATCGACCTATGTTTACACATAAGATGTAAGTTTTGTACCTTTAATCTGTTACGTTCTAATAATAGTAAACCGTTTCGACTTTTTATTAAACCTGTATATATCTTAATGGTCGACAAATAACTCTTAATTACTTTAGGTTATTTTTTTTTTAACAAGGGGCCAGTTCTATATCTTTTAGTAAGACGCCGATTATATGGATATGGGTTGACTCTGAGGGGACGATCATGAGTCGTGATGAGGGTAGATGAATGAGTGTAGGCATTGTTACTTATGAGTCAACGTCTTCTGAAAGAACTAATTATTAACATTCCAACAGCACAGGACAACTAAGGGACTTACAGATTTATATGGAATCGGAACCACGTGGTAATTAGAGGGCTTAGCATTAGAATAAATATTACAACAACAATTATTATGGACCTATATGCACCTGTGCTTTTAATTTCAAACTATTACAAACAATGTTATTGTTATGGCATTTTGTTTTAATAAAATAAATTTAATATCTAGTTAGTTACAGCCCCAACCTGTTTTTTTATGAATGATTCTTGTTTTTTATCTTTTTTTAATAAATTTAATACGATAATATCTATACCTTACCTTTCATGTATCTTTCAAATGTAATTTATTATATAAAAATAAATAAACTGAAAAAACACTTATAACACTCTACAAACAATTATTTTCTGTCACTTAAAGTAGATTATATGGCCTAAACCTATGGATTTGCCTAACATCTGTTGTGTTAACGTGGTAAAATATTGCGGCTTTATTCCCTTGTTCCGTCATTGGTTCGACATCGTATGATTAGTATTCAGTGAAACCTCTGGGCAAAAGCCACGGACGATGTCAGTTTTATTTCGGATGCTCATGTAATCCTGTGACTATCACAGAAACTGATTGGACGTTTATTGTGGTAGTGTAAAATATTAAAGAACTTAAGAGTTCACTGCGCTGATAACAATTCTTGTTATTTCTGTCTCAAAACTGGTAATATGATTGCATTGTGTAAAGTAGTGTAACCTTAATGGATAATGGACTTAAATTTAACACAAAATATTCGTTAAGTTCATTGGCCAATTTAACAAATCACAAGCCTCACTCTTGCCAATAGCACGACTGTTCTTGGGAGGGTGGATAGGTAACACAAACGTGGGTGCGCAGCACAAATCGTACGTGTGGGTGCGTGGGGCAATACCGACGTAGGTGTATGAGAGGGTTGGTTGGATCAAAAACCCCGTAAGCGCCTGGGATGTGTTGAGTGGGTCAACACCACGTAAGCGTGAGGGAGTTTGGGTGTTGATTAACAAAACCGTAGCGTCTGGTGAGGGTTTCGTGGGTCAATACCACCGTAGATATGGGAGGTTTGTGGTTCGAACACCACACGTAAGCGTCTGGGAGGTTTGTGGGTCAACCACCACCGTAAGTCTTTTGGGAGTTTGGGTGGTTTAACAGCACCGTATGCGTTTGGGAGGGTTTGCTGGCGTCAACACCTCACGTAAGCGTTTGGGATGTTTTGGTGGGTCAACACCACCGTTAAGTGTCTGGGTAAGGTGGGCGGGTGAAACCACAGTAAGTGTCTTTGTCAACACCACCGAAGCGTCTGGGAGGGTTTGTGGGTCAAACACCACCGTAAGCGTTTGGGAGGGTGTGGGTAACCACACCGTAAGCGTTCCTTTCTGGGGTGGTTTGTGGTGTCCACACCTCCAGTTAAGTGTTTTGGAGGGTTTGTGGGTCAACACCACCGTAATGTATGCGAGGGTTTGTGGGTTCAACAACCACGTAAGCGTATGGTGGGGTTTGAGGGGCAACACCGCAGTTAGTTTGCTGGGAGGGTTATGTGGGATCATCACCACCGTAAAATGTATTAGGCAGATTTTGTGGGTAAACACCTCCGTAACGAGTCTGGGAGGGTTTAGTGAGCGGTCAACACACTGCCGTACAGTGTACTGGCTGGTTTGTGGTCAAACACCACCGTGAGAGTTTTATGGGAGGGCGGTTGCGTTCACTAGATCTGAGGTGGGTGTCTATGAAGTTTTGTGATAGTTTCGATACTAAAGTTTGTATTACCAGTTGTTCCTGCCCATTCTTAATGTTTGGCTACCTAATTTTTTAACAAGTGTACAAGTATCCCGTTTTTTTAAAATCTATGGCATGTAAATTGAGAGTATTATATCATTCATTTGTTTATTTGAAATACATATTTTATATATATTTTCCTATCAATTAAAAAGTCAATATGATGTGGAATGAAAAAACATTTTTATCCATTGTATTCACTTTCTTTTTAATGCTGAAAAAATTAATACAGAGGGAGGATTTGAGTAGATAATAATCAATCTCAGACTTTAAGTTCAAGAGAACTTACCTTTTAGATAGCATTTTACTATTTGAAAATAATTTCCTCACATATTAATAAGTAATTAGTCAGATTACAATGTTCCCCCATAAATAAAACATACATTAATAAGATGATATAGATTATTTTTCCATGGGAAATATTATCAACATTAGTAGTGGTGAAATCATGTATTTCATAGTATTTTCTTAAGAGTAAATTTTTTTGGATACTAGTTTTTAATCATCTATATACCATTTAATGATATACAATTTTATTCATTATTATCATTTAAATTATTTGTCTTTTATATTTTATTTATTATTAATAAGGAAAATTGAATTATATTTTCTAAAAAATAAACTCAGTAATAAGGTTAGAGTTGAAATGGTAGTATTTAATGTGGAACACATATAGGAAATTGGTAGGAGAGCAATTTCTATCGGATAGAATAAGACGCTATCTGTCATCTTTCTTTATAGGGATTAGAACTAATGGATTGGTAAAAAAAAAAATTCCGTCATCAAGACTGACAGTACTGTATTTTGGTCAGGAACGTTAATAAATGCCGTAGATATTGATTTTACAAAAATGTATAACATAATTAATATAGTATATTTAGAGTAATATAATATATGTTGATAGTCTATTTTCATATCATAAAGGATAGTTCATTGAATGATGAAATGAATTTTAAAGTAGTTGCTTGATGTGTTCCTATATGTATTTGGGTGGGTGGGAGGAGACATTAACATTGTTATGGTGTAGCTGAGTGGGTGGGTCACTATACTGTTTGGTAATCAGTTTTTGTTGTGTTAGAAAATGAATTTCACTGTGCGTGTCTGGTAGGGAGGGGTCAATACTACTGTACGTTGTTATGGCTGGTTAGGTCAATAGTGTGTGTCTGGGTAGGGAGGGTCAATACTAGTGTCGCGTCTGTGTATGGAGGGTCAATAATATTGTTACGTGTCTGGGTAGTGGCGGGTTAATAAAAATTTTTTAAATTGTACGTGTATGGCTGGGTAGTCAATACCTACTGTAGTGTTGGGTAGGGGGGTCTAAATACTAGTGTACGTAAATGGTGTAGGGAGGGGTCAATAATACCTGTATCGTGTCTGGGTTATGTGGGTTAATAATACTGTTCGTGTATGGCTGGGTAGTCAATA
>JAQJVL010002849.1:35016-79052 GCA_035578905.1 Stictocephala bisonia | reverse complement strand
AACGTGTTTCAAAGATCCTTCACCTTTTTTGTGCCTGGATATGAACTCCGACCACAGACGCAGCAATGTACTTCCCAGTGAGGCCCAAGGCACCGACAAGGCTATGCAGTTGCCAGTCCTTGCAAAATCGCCACCAAATAGGCGATCGCCTCTCTGTCTGAATCACGTATATCCTGTGAGCTTGAGGCGTTGTGGTATCTGATATCATGAAGCGCGGCGATTCTATCGTCTTCATCAATAGGTAAACCGTTGTCAACAAGGTTGCCGGGACCTATGTAACGGTGGAACGGTAACTGAGGCATCACTGATCGTTTCGCCTTTTATACGTTTTTATATCTTTTTATATACGTCTTTATTTTTTTGGTATTGTACCAACTTTAGGTAGATTAATGTCTTAAACATCAGTAAAAATTAGTTCATTTTTTATTAGTACTCCCCTTTAGGATATATCTTGTTCTCATAGTTAGAACTAATGACATGCATTGGCATCTTAATGTTATTCTCAATATTCTCAAAATTCATGTTTATGGTTGGGTTGTTTACATTCATTGTCTTTTTAATGATCAGTCCATCCTTCTCAATAGCTACTACAACTTCCCTGATGTTAGATACTTCAAAATATACAGGGTAGAGAAATACTTTGGGAATTATCCAATAGTGATCAAACATACAGTGAGACCCCCAATAGCAGTATGTATCACATGGAGATGACTCTGTTTCACAGGTATAGTGATTTATAACCTCTTTATCCTTAAATTGAGAGTACTTTGATCCAATCCTGCAACTTTTCTTGTCACATATGTTGGTTCCCTCACAATCCCAATGCTTTTCATGCCAATTGAATACTCTGAAGTATAGTAAATTTTATTATATCTATGTCTTAGGTAAGTTTTATCAATTCTAAATTTTGTGACATCTCCCATAGAATTTTGAAAGCAGATTTCCTGCCCATAGGAGATAGGAAAGTTATACATACTTATGTCAACACATTTTACTGTGTCACATATCTTACCATTGTTGTTAAAGTAGAAGTTCATATCACATGCATGTGATGTAGGGGTAAGGCTGCCCAGTAAGCCTATAGTTGTCAGTATTGGATATAGCATGCTTTTGCCAACATTGGTTGAACTGCTGCAATTTGGCTTATCATTTGAGGTTGTCCCAGCATTAGACATTTAGTTCTACATTCATTTAGGTATTGCTCCGTTACATCAACTTCTTCACACTCAAATATATTATTCTCAGTAGGTTCATTCAGAGTAACAGGTGTCATTTCTTATAGATGTCCCTGGCTCTCCAATCCTATGCTTATAAGCCAAACTCTGGTATTTATCCTTTATTACAAGCTTATTCTTGTATATTGGATTAGTTTTGATGCCAGTTAACCCTTCAACTAATGCAGCACTCCTATTAGCAGTCCTGTCAGATCTCATTTGTTTGATTGCTAAGGCCTTTCTATATCCCACACCAACATACTTCCAAATAAACGAGTAGATTAAAATACTGATTAGAACCCCTAGAAACAAACCTAAGGCAACCACGCTCTGCTACCAATTGTTCTGCTAAAAAAAAAATTCTTGGGCCCACTGTTGTTTTTGCTACAAATAAATTATCTTCTCAAAAATATCAAGGCTAAATCTTTTTTATATGCTGATGATACAGCTTTTATAAATGTAAGTTCAAATTTCGATGAGCTACAACACCTAGTCAAGGAAACTGTTCAAGAGGCCTCATTATGGTTTAGGTCTAACGGATTTTTACTCAATGAAGCTAAGACTCAGAAGGTTCCGTGTTACTTCGACCGTGTTAGTTCCGACCCATTGTTATCCCACCAACATTCGTGTCACTTACGACCCATCAAATAGCATACCGTGCCTTTTCCGACCCATTGTTCCACAATCTTAACATTGATTTTTTTACGATCACAGTATTTTCGCAATACACATAGTGCATATGGGAGAAAGTTAAATATAAACTTACCAGAGCCCCATATTACCCCAGTGCGTATTAGGTTCACTAGTTTCCAACTGCTACCACGAGGAGGTATGGGGTTGGACTTTAAGCAACCATATATTTTTTTATGTATTTTTTGTATTTTTTAATGTATTTTTTATGTATTTTTTGTATTTTTTTATGTATTTTTTAAAATTGCTTACTTTCAAACTTAATTTTTTTTTAATTTTATTTATTTAGTTTTTTTTTTTTTCGTTTATTTGAAAATCATCTTCATGGCTTATCAACATAAAAGCGTCTATGTGACTTTTTTGTTCACTCCAACTTATTTACATAGCTCAATGCACTTAAACATTTTTTCAAGTCATTGGTGTTTTTAAACTCATCGAGGATGTTTTTTATTCTTTGGTCAAGTTTTTGGTATACCTTTTTCCTTTTGGTTCCCATTTCTCCGAGTTCCTTTGATTTTAAAATGAACGATGACTCCATTGTTATTACTTTCAGCTTCTCGATGAGAAAATAAATATTGGGTGTCTTCCTTCCAACCAAGGCATTTAACTTGGAGTTCCAGCCCTCTACTGCGTTGTTTGTGCGATGCTGCTGGCCGTTAACATTCCATATGTGACGTAGTATTGTAGCATTTTCCAACCACTGCTCAATGAAATAGTCCAAAAATTCTGTCAGTTTGGCGTTGTCTTCTAGAGCGTCCTCCATAATAGTGATCCAGGCATTATCAATATGTTGAAGGGGGATATGAACCAATGCAGCACATCTTCTGCATGTCTGTGACACTTCTTGATTTTCTTTGTATTATATTGTTAGGCCAATTGTTTGTATTTTTCGCCATATACTTTGGCTGAAGTGAAACGAGCATCCTGATATTACTGTATTTGGTAGTACACGTTGAATCGCAGAAATCATTGCTACTTCAAAATCAAGTTTTATTGTGGAAGCCGTCCATGAAGGAAACGATTCTTTTATAATCATAAGCATGTGGAAGTACGTGTCTTCAGTTTTGTCAGGGAGGAGTGCATTACACAGCAGGGCAGGACGTTTGTTTCTGTGTCAGAACTTCCAATGTCGACGTGAATGGTGTACAGTTGACTAAACTGCTTGGGGCAACTTTTAAAGGTACCGTCGAAAAAATAAGTTGTCTCTTGCTTCCCTAACAGTTGCGAAGTATTTTCACCGCCGAAATTTATCATTCTCTTGTCCCTTACAGTTTTATCCGCCAATAAAAACTTCTTCCACTTGGCAATTTTAATAGATTGTCAGTCAACAAAATATCCTTACTTGATTTAGGATTGTCATTAGTCCCGATTGATCCCCTCCTTTGTCGACACAAAGCACCTTTGATATTATCGTATTTTGGCACTTCTGTTACAAGATCATACCCTTGAGAATACAAGCCAGAAAATTCTTCTTTATATATAACATTTACGGTACAGACACTTCCTCTCTTGCTCTTTTCCTGCAGTTGTGCATCGCTGTCTTGACATCTAACTCTGCTTGATTCGGGTACACAGGAATGCTCCGTGGTGGTGCCTGGTATCACTGCGTGCTGAAGTGTTGTCTTCACTCTCCCGCGACAGTTGCTTTTCCTCTCCTTAATACACAGCCTGACACGGGTCGGAACTGCCACGGTCGGAAGTAGCACGCCACCGACTCAGAATATAGTTTTCAGCTTAAGACAAACACCTTCAGTTGATACAACTGATACTTTTGACAGTTGATACACCGCAAAATATCTGGGCATCCACATCGACAGTACTTTGACTTGGAATTCACATATTGAATAGATATCAAAACTATTGTCGAGAGTTATTTTCTTACTCGGGGCGTTTATTGTGGTGTGTACCAGAAAACTATGTCAAATCCGCTTATTACGCCTTTTTTCGATCAATTTTAAGATATGGTCTTGTTATTTGGGGAAATGATAGTAAAATAGATGACATCCCAATTTTTCAAAAAAAAAAAAAAAAAAAAAAAAAACATTTGAGTCATCGCAAAAGCACATACTCTGGATCCCTGCAGGCCTCT
Source organism: Stictocephala bisonia (assembly GCA_035578905.1). Lineage (NCBI taxonomy): Eukaryota > Metazoa > Arthropoda > Insecta > Hemiptera > Membracidae > Stictocephala > Stictocephala bisonia. The sequence continues at coordinate 75,059 of JAQJVL010002849.1, read as the reverse complement.
GTTTATTAGACAAAAATTACAAACTGTAATAAATTTATATATTTTTGACATAACATCTTATGTACTCCAAAATATTCAAACTCTAACACTAAGATGTGATATACACAGATACGATACCAGAAAACAAAACCAATGTTGCAATATACCATTGTAGGCTTACAAAATCACAAAATAGTCATATCATAACATCTCAAAAGGTATTAAACAAAATTAAACATTTAGTGGACAAATATCCAAACGAATATTCCAAAACAAATTGTATGACTGGCTTCTAAAAAATTCGTTTTATAAACCTTTCAGAAATGTTGAATTATAATAAGAATATTAATTTCTAGTTTTTTAGAAGTGTAAATATAAATACTAATACAGTACAATACAGTTAAAAACACCCTTCAGGAACTAACCAGCCTGATTGTACTCCGATTCTACTAAGAATCAACTCAACTCTTGAGAACAAGCTCACTATGAATCGTGCAAGTAAATACAAATTACTCCAGGTGGTAACCAATCCACCCGCCAAGTGAATACGAAAGCGGCAACCGGCCATTCGGATTCTGGAGGGACCGGACTTACACGAAAGAGAGAGTCGGAGCTCTCTGACAAACTTCCCACTAAAAAACCCTTCTACATTGGTACCTTTAACATCAACACACTAATTCAAGTAGGTAAACTCCTGAGACTAACATCAGAATTAGACCAACAAAAAATCCAACTACTAGCCCTTCAAGAAACAAGACTCACAGAGTCAGAAAACAGCAGACTACGGGAACTACCGTATATTCAAAAGTAAAACCAGTAGAACTGTAGGCAAGGCCACCCCAATACTAGGCATGGCCTTCCTAGTCCACAAAAAGATCATAAATTCAGTCAAAGAAATAAAACCAATTTAAGCAACAGACTAATGACTCTCAGACTTCAATGTGGAAATCGCCATTATACATTTGTAAATGCTCATGCTCCCACTAACAAATGTAAGATCAGACACAGACTGAAGACTTCTGGTCCAAACTCGAAGCAACTCTCACTAAAATCCCTGAGAAGGATACAATCATACTCTTAGGAGATTTCAATGGAAAAATTGGCAAAGAGAGATGCTACAGGAAAAACAGCAGGAAGATTCTCTGCCCACAAAAAACACCAATGAAAATAGTAAACGCCTCATCGAGATGTGCCAACAGTTCGACCTCAAAATCATGTCAACTTCACTTCGGAAAAACCCCAAACAAACTCTTCACCTGGGAATGCCCCAACACCCAATGTGGGAAACATCAGATTGATCACATAGCTATTTCATTCCCTGCACAAAAAGAAGTACATAATGTTCAGGTTCGATGAGGTGCTAACATCGACTCGGATCATCATTTAATCCGAATAAAAGTCAAATTCACTCCAAAACGCTTCTACCAGAAATGCCAGGTCAGCCGAAAGCTCAACACACAGCTACTGGAAAAATCCAACCTCAAAGAAATATGGGAGAGAATCCCAGCAAAAACCTGGGAAGAATTCCATGAGAAAATCATCAAGAATGCCCAAGAACAGATTCCACAACGGAAAAGAAACAGACACCCCTTTTGGAACGAAGAATGTGACCAAGCAATTCTCATGAGAAAAATTGCCTACCAAAAATTTATTAGCAACCGCTCTCCAGAAACTGAAAGGAAGTTCAGGGAAGCCCGAAAGCAAGCCTCCAAACTTATCAGGCAAACCAAGAGGAAGTACTTGGAAAACCAACTTAAGTCGGCTGAACAAGACTTCAGAAACTACAATACTAGGGACTTCTATAGTGTCTTTAAATCCCGTCTCAATGGATATACGCCTAGAAACCTCTGCTTCAGAAAACAAGACGGAAATTTGGCGCTAACAGACAGGAAAATACTTAAGAACTTGCCCGTTACTTTGAGTCTCTACTTAACTGTCCCGAACCCACTGAAAAGTTCCAACCAAAACCCCACCTGAACCCACACACGGACTCACTCGCCCCTGACCTAGACGAAATTCAAAGACATATCCAACGACTTAAAAACAACAAAGCATCCGGAAGTGATGACATCACTGCCGAACTACTGAAACACATGGGAAGTAACTCAATAACAGAACTCACTAAAATCATTGAAGAAATTTGGATAAAAGAGAAACTACCGGAAGATTGGACAAATGCCCTCATTCGTCCCACTACACAAAAAGGGAGACCGAACAGACGTGAACAACTACAGAGGAATCTCCCCACTACAAGTCCCCTACAAAATTCTCTCGGCTGCCCTATTGAAAAGAACACAAGAACAAGTAGAACCACTCATAGGGGAATACCAAGCAGGTTTCAGGCCCAACAGGTCCTGTGCTGAACAAATCCTTAACCTGAAAACCCTCCTAAAATACAGAAACACCCGTAGAAAAACCACCATCTGTACTTTTGTCGACTTCCAGAAAGCTACGACTCCATCGACCGACAATCCCTACTACAAACCTTGGAAGAATACGGACTAGACCAGAAGACCAGGGCACTTATCCGATTGACACTTACTGACACCACCTCTTAAGTAAAGTTCATGGGAATCTTTCGGAAAAATTCCAGATAAAAAACTGGTGTGAGACAAGGCGATGGCTTATCTCCCCTCCTTTTCAACATAGCCCTAGACAAAGTCATGAGAGAGTGGGAAAACAAACTAAAAGAACAAGGAAACTGGAACCCTTTGAAAATCTCCAGAAATCAAACAAAACTTACCTGCCTGGCCTTTGCAGATGACCTAGCCATCCTGGCCGAAAACCCGTCAACAGGCAATTGCCCAAATCGAAACCCTCAAGGAGTGCGCTGAAAAAATTGGCCTACAGATTTCTTTTTCAAAAACAAAGGTAATAACCAACTTCTGTGACCTAGAAAATTTGAACACAAAATATGGCGATATCGAAAAAGTAACAGAGTTCAGATACCTAGGAGAAATCCTTGAACCATCAGGGAAAGAACTTAAAGCCTTGGACTCCCGGATCCAAAAGATGAAGAGGGCTTTTGGTCGTACTCAAAAACATATATAACAAAAAATACCTATCAATTTCTACCAAAATTCACCATACAATACCGTCATCAAACCTGAAGTCCTATATGCGAGTGAAACTCTTGATTTGACCAGAAAAGGGATACTTGAAAACATCCTTAAAGAAGAACGGAAAATCATCAGGAAGATTCTCGGCCCAAGACTCACTGATGAAGGATACCGACTTCAGTCCCGAACTAGAGTGGAAGAATTCTCAAACTTAGCCACGGATATCAGAAAAAGACGCCTAAAATTTTACGGGCATATCAAGCGTCTTCCTGAAAATGGACTAACAAAAATCTTACTAGAGAACACTGAAAATATTTTAACCAATAAGTGGACCTCGGAAATCAGGAAGGATTTGTCCAGAGCCCAGATTTCTATCAATGATATTTCGGACCGATCCACCTATAAATCCAAAATTTATAAATGGGAAGTAGAATCAGAGAGAGACCAAAAGAAGAAAACAGGAGCTAAATGGACAGAAGAACGCAGATCCATTATGAAAGAAAAATTGAAGGCTGCTTGGCAAAGGAGAAAAAGGACGACCCATAAGTGAACTTTGCGTGATCATTTACTGGTCTTTTTCGCATGTAATAATAATAATAATAATACAGTACAATATTATTTATTATCATATTAGGTGCCATAATAGTTGTATTGATGTTTTAACACTTTTTTTACTGTACCGACTCTGGAATGGAACTTTTTAAGCCCACAGAGTGCTACAACGCAGAGTGAAGCTATTTAATTTACACGGGTTGATGATTGAAACGGTTTAAGCCCACGGTGCTATAACGCTGAGTGGAGCTTTTAAAAGTTAAATTTAGCCCACAGTGCTCCAACGCTTAGCGGAACTATTTAATTTACACGGGTTTACGATTGAAACAGTTTGAGCCCACAGTGCTACAATGCAGAGCGGAGCTACTTAATTAACACGGATGGACAAATGAAACAGTTTGAACCCACAGTGCTATAACGCATAGTGGAGCTATTTATTTAAGGTGAGTTGACAAATGGAACGGTTCAAGCCTACAGTTCTACAATGCAGAGCTATTTAATTTACACGGGTTGACGATTGAAACGGTTTTAAGCCCTCAGTGCTATACACAGAGCGGAGCTATATAATTTACACTAATCGACAAATAAAACTGTTTAAGCCCACAGTGCTACAACGCAGAGTGGAGCTTTCAAAATGTAACTTTAATATTATCACCTATTCTGAACTAAAATGACTTGGCTACTTTAGCCTGAGATAATAACTACGCTAATATATCATACTATGATCTAAAAATTAAAATAAATGTCAAATAAAACGAAAAGAGGGACAATAAAACTCTTTTGCCGAGCTTCGGCACTACAAATAAAAGATATCTTTTACAAAGGGGCTATAATCAAATCTACTCTTTAGCTTCTTTATCGTAGCTAAACAAGTCTTACCGAGTAGTATTGCGAATCAGTGTGTAACGTCGGCGTAGGTCCTTTCCTACCCGCAGTCTCAGTTGCACTAACGAGTGCCTCCAAGCACCGGTATTTATTACACTCCCCCCCCCCTCGGTTGATTAAGAAACTAAGTCAGCTGCAGTGGTCTGCCGGCCTTGATCCACTTTCACCGTTACTCTGACCTACTTACCGCGTAGGAGTGTGGAGGGAAGGGGTAAATCTTTTGCGTTTGGATATAGTACACTTACTGGACTATCAACAGGAATATGCCTAGAGTCATCTTGTTGTGTATCATCAAATACAGGAATGTGGCCATGATCATCTGGTGTCTTATCGTCAAATACTTGGTCAGTGTTCGGAGAGAATCCACTCACAGGACTATCATTGGGAATATAGTCCTGATTATGTATCTGCATATAATAAAATTATTCATCAGTTTTACATCTTCTGACATTGTTATTTGAGACGTACTGAACCAATAATAGTTAAATACTATGAGGTATAAACGAGTAGAATAAATACAAGGATGTATATTTTTCTATTTAAAAAAAAAAAAAACTAGCACTATAAATAAATATAGTTCTTCCAAAGTTGAAACTGAAAGAAAAGGTTAATAAAGCTACCTCATTTTTGTATTAAAATAAGGCATACAAGGAGGCGCCAGAGAGAAGGCAGCTGGATGGAAATTTTGCAGTCATGTGTGACATTAATTAATGTCATGGTTTTTTGCTATCGTATTTTAGGCGGGAAATAAGTGGGCTTAGGATGTTTGAGAATATAACAAAAATATACTCTTTTAATAATAAAATAATGATATTTTTTGTTAATAATCCAAAATATAATAGTTATTGTTGTTTTTATCTGTAACAAGTTTGTCATTAACATATTTAATTTACGTTTTTTTGAAACCCCTGTTTTTAAGCCTCGTCCACACCGGGTGAACGGTCGGAGAACATTCGTTTGTACTGTTTGTTTGGTATAAATGTCACCAAATAATGTTCGTAATTTCCAACGAACAGTATACAAAATCGTTTCTTCGAACATTCTCAAACCAAATGTCACTGTTTGGCCTGTTCAGTCTGGATCGTGGTCGTTTGGTGCTCCTAGCCTTTTTACGTTTGTCACCGTGTTGTCAATCCTCGTGTATGACGCCGATGACCGGACAGATCACTATATATTCATCTTCAGCGGGACGACGGTCTTCGGGCGCATCGTACGTTGATCCGTCCATAGATATTCTCTTACCTATGGTAGGTGGCGTATTTAAGTGTTTCACCGGCGCAGTTTCACGGAGGACGGTTTAGCAAACGTCGTGATGCCAGCGGTGGTACCGCCGCTCGCCGTCTGGGGGTGTCGTTGTTGCTGGTCATTATGGACGGTTTGTGTATTGATGGTCTCCATACCTCTTCTGCAAAGACAAAAAAAGATGTAAACTATTGTAATTTCGTAAAAAATAAATTCGACAAATACATTATATCTCTGAATCGTGTCTAAAATTATTTACACCCGAACGAAGATACTAATGAATCATGGATAGTGAGATGTCCGAAAAGGAAAAAAACCTACTGTGTACAAAGACTTAAAAGATCCGACAAATAAATTGTAGAACTGAAATATGTCTCAAAGTAAGTAAACGCGAATACCAATACTATTGATTCGCGTAAAAGTACTATTGTAAAAATACTGACAAATGAATTGAATGTTTCGAAGTAAGTACACCTGAATAAGACTACTATTGATTCATGGATAAAGAGAAAACCAGAAACTGAAAAAATGGTACTCACGTTGGTAAACAGTTGTGTCGGTGGTGGCTGAAGGTCGGCGGTGAAGTATCATAGTGGTGTCCAGAGCAGCGAGCGTCAGGACGAACAAGCAGAACGACAGTGCCAAGAGGTTGTCCGTCACATACTTACAAGTGTGCCTGTCCGAAGAACTGCGTTCAAACACGTTCGTACTGCAGTCGCAAGTGAAAGAAAATCAAGTCATAGACATGTTGCGCATCATGTACAGCCGTCATCGTTAGAATGTCTTCTCACCGCGTCTGAACAACAACTAGTACCTGTTTTGCACGTTCAACGACACGTACGGTTACGACCAGGAGATGTTGAGAAGAAGTGCCAAGAATGCCAACCATTCCCTAGAGAGCGGTCTGAAATTCAATTGCGATCCAAACGAACACTCTAGACATGGTGTATAGACAAGCTTTGAAATAGATCGCCAACGAGATGTACACCTTGGACAGGTGGGCAGAACAGGGTGACGCTGGACAACCCGGTGTATATCAGCGGACAGTATCTGGAGCTGCGGTTACTGGAGATATTACAAGACGCAGTAGAACGGCTAAGACATTGCCACCTACCTGACGAGTGCTCAGTGAACACGGATTCACCGTTTCACGGGCTGGTGAACAAGACCGCGACGAAGGAGTACGTATGTACGCTGTACGACCGCTACCGGCTCAGGCCCGACACATCCGACGACGTGCTGAAGAACTTTCCGTTCGGACCGCCCAAGATGAGAGTGTGGACAGAAGTTGCGACCCAACTGAGTGTGAAACGCAACGCTTACTGATTGTATGAAGAAGGTATTGTACGAAGGCGACAAGCGATAGTCCGTATACCGCAACGTCATGGAGATAATCGAAGAGTACGCTACGCAATTGAAGGCTTTCTTGGACGCCAACAGAGATTTTCTCACCGAAGTCTTCATAGCCAGCGAGTTGTTCGTCTGGATGTGTCTTTGAATCTGTAACCGACCACCACGAGGATGGGATCGTGTACATGTCGATCTTCTACCATATCCTGAAAAGAGAACTTGCGGCCGGCGCGAAGATAACCTGGTGTGCTTGATTAACCCGTTGGCCAGCATGTGCGACAGAGAACTGCCGGCTGTGGTTGAGAAGAAGGCCGCTAAGTACATCTTCATAGAGGATTTGCTGAAGCCGTTCGGCGAACAGGTGCAGGAATAGTGCACATACAGATATAGCCACGTTAAACGATAGTACGATTTTGTGTAGCAAGGCATTTGGCGGAAAGGCCCCGCCAAGGGCGCAAGAAGCATAGGGGTGAACAATTGGCTTTTGAATTATATTACAAATTAAATGTTCCATTCTATCCATATATTTAATGGAATCGTTAAAAACAATATTAAAACTTATGTTATTAAAATAATAATTATTAAAAGTGCGTCTTATTTAAAAATACAAATTAAACAAATATACGAATTAAAGAAAAGAACTAAAAATTTTAAATTTCAAAAATCTTAAAAACCGACTATTTAATAGAAAATAACCAAAACCATCAAGAAAAACTTACCTTTAAATGATTGTGTTATATGTTTTTGTATTAGTTTTTACATTTAAAAGAATACAAATACAACATTAAAAACTTGAATAAATATAGGTCAATCAAATATTATCCACATAAGTACGAAATTACTATTAAAGACTAGCTAAATAAAAGTTAAATGATGTAATGTTTGTAAGTCAGTTTTTACTGGTCATCTTGGACATTTTCGAGTTGAAGTTGGCGGTTTCCGTGGTTGAGTATTTCGGTGTAAAACTGTTTGTTTGGTATTTCTGGAATTGTCAGCACAAATGCAATTTATCCAATATTAAAGAGGTTTTTAAACCCTTGTACGGTAAGTAACAGTAAAATAATATAGTAAAATAAATCATGGCTTGTTCGCCCAACATAACTTTAAAGTCGAAGTATCGAGCCAACCTTATTATTAAATATCTCTTTAGCTCCCGACACAGAGCCATGAAAAATGTTGCAATCGTATGAGTCGAAATTGATTATCATTAACTATATGATTATTGTGTGTATAAAGTGCCATAAGATTGGAAGCAGTTAATTGTGGGGCATTTCCCATTGAGTCACTTATTCTATATGCAAAATAGTAGAAAACTAAAATTTTACCGCCTGTCTAACGAGACAGTTAATTTTATTCATCAACGTATCCGAAACTTCTTGTTCTGCATTTAGATTTAATAATTTTCTGAAACTATGAGCTGAAAATAGAACTGGCAGTTCATTTTACCGTTTTGTCTCCAGTATGATTGCTTTTAATTTATGAGTTAAAAACTCCGAATCAGTTGCCAAATGTTCTAGGGTATGATGACATGTAAAGTGATGCAGATCGGCATCCTTCATAGCCATATCAAGCAGAGCTAGGCATTTGTCGATGCCATCAAAGGTTTTAATATATGCAAAACTAATGCTATTCTCTCTAAGGTTATTCTTTTCTTCTAAAAGGCACGCGTACTTTGTAATATTCTGACTTCAAGAGAATCGTTACGCTTTGATCCACTGTCCTTTTTTGTTGTTTATTTAGATCGGCTAAATAAATCAATCTTTTAGCAAAAGATTTTAATGCGCTTTTTGACGTGTAATAAATTAAAAGTCAATGCTGTAAGTACCTTTCTCAAATTACTCCGATCTTTATGAGAATCGAATCTATCTATGTTTGTTGTCGAGATTATGTGGTAGTGGTATGGTATTAATTCTAGCTTACCGATATAAAAACCATCTCTCTTCTTCAGAGAGTGTGTGAGCATGTAAATTATCATTTACATAAATATATTAAATTTTCTACTAGTACTACTAGTATATAAAAAAGTTACTAGTAGTAGTAGTAGTAGTATTTTTTTGCAATAATGTGTTTTATTCTTCACTTGCGATTCTCTCTCCTCGTCGGTGCATATTTCAAGTCCAGCCGAGAGTCCATGGTAGTGGTGCTGTCGGTATTTGTTGCAAACACTCCCTAAGAAACAGTGTAACCAGATTATAACAGATCTACCAAATATTTAATAAAAACTTGGTGATCTTGCGGAGTCGACAAATGAACGGTTGTTATAATTAATTTCTTTAACAACAAGTGATATGATCATTAGCTACCTCAGAATCTAGGCAAAACCCAACAATGATAGCAGAATTACTCCAACATCACAAGATGTATTGCTGCTTACCTCTTGTACTTGAAGTGAATTTGAAGTATTAGAATCTAATACAGTTTCAACAACTTAATGAAAACAATTGGTTGATGTAAAAAACGGTTTTATCTTGGATAGGAGAGTCCATGTGCACTGGACGAGAGCCACGCGTCACTGGGTTGGTGCAGCGTGCATGGTAGGTACCTGGATACCTCCCACCACTCACCAAGACCTGCCTCCTTACCCCCCACAGCGAGTTATTACAAGCCCGCATGAGAACCACGATACTTGTGTTACTTTGCGCATAGCTGTTGCACTGGTAAGGCCGTAGCTGTGTTAAAACACACAGTAGCTCGTAGATGTAAATGTTGCATAAAACCTACTGTTTGAAGTATTTGTTAAGTTTAACTAAAATTCTCACTCAACTCTGTTTTCTTTCGAACAATTTGATAATATTTTATGTTGCCTTCTGCATTAGATTTCTCATGATATTTTTAATATAAAGGACGATTAATAAATCCTAACCCACTTACTGGACTTAGAAAATTCCTCCTTGCGTATATTAAGTTAGTTGCCCGATCAACGATGCAGAAGTTTGTGCATAGCATACACGAAAACTATGCCCGTGTCTACAACCACAAGAACTAACTCCATTATTAATAATTATGTTGTTTTATTTCTTTTTGTTATTTTTTGTTTTGGTTTTGTTTCGGAGTTTTAATAATTCCATCTTAATTTATCATTTTCATAATGTATTGCCTCCGGACAACTGTCTAATTATATTAGAGGTTTATATTACCTTAAATTTGTTCATGTGGTCAAGTCGTTGTAGATGGCGAGGTTTCGAACCTACTGTCAATACTTTAACGCAAAATATAAAAAATATTACTTTGGGAGGTTTATCAGTTGAAAATATAGGAACAGCGTTACTTGAGATATATTTGTATAGCATGAGGCTGACGTACATAGTAGTGACGGGCTTCGGGCGGCAAGTCTTTACTATATGTAAGTTTGTCATAGCAATCAGGTGAAGTGTCTGGAATTTATAATACCTATCAACAGCTTCTAGACGTACACACTCAATAGGATCACTTTGATTGGGTCGGGGTCAAAAGCGGAGATCCGTTATCCGCTGTGCTCAACTAACTTAACTACGATGGTTTGCGTTATTCTTGCCTTCTTTGAAGGATGTGGTAAACTTTGAGGGGGAGGGGGGGTTATGCATAGTGGCTTGCGGGTTCTGAGGCTTTGGGGTTGTCTTCTTGGGGGCCCTCCCTCTATCTTATTAGACTTCTGGAACTTTTCCTAGAGACTGCTTGGAGTTGTCATTGTGTTGTTACTGTTCTCCGCCATAATACTGTAGAAGGTTGCAAAAATGGGGAAAGTTTGTTGTCGACCTCTGCTTGAGGCACCTCAACTTCATGCATAATTGCTTTTACTGAGTATTTTTGAAATTATAATTTATGAATATTTTTCAAGCTATGAAGACTACAAAAGTGAATATTTATGTATTTTGGATAAAAATGATTACATGAAGTAGTCAAAATCGGTGCATCTGCTTGGACATTGACTGAATTTAATGGTATGTAAAACTCAAATTTATGTATCATTCTATCTCCCAATCAGTTTATATCTTTTGACTAAAAACACCTTTTTTCGGAATTATGGTGCGGCGATAAAATGCTGGTCTTATAACTGCAAGTTATGGTCCGGATCTGTTCAGTTTCACAGTTTACATTCCTTCCGCCGGCCATACGATTAGTTTTCATTCATCTAGTCTTTAAATTTAGTTTATTGATTCAATAGGCGTAATAAATGTTTGGGAACTATATTTTCTCTGAACTCTTCTATTAAGAATATTTACCTTTTGTTCCTCTTTACTCCTCTTCATTATTGTAGTAAAAGGGATAAGCTTTAAAAAATTTTACTTCAACTACCTTTTCAAGGAGTAGGCTTTTTAGAAATAGTTGTTTCTTCTTTCTCCTAACTTGATTAACCCTCCGAAAGTTCTCCATTAGCACAGTTTTCCATTAAAGATGTCAAGTGTTGCATCAGGCACCTTGCAAACCTAGACACCATTCGAGTTGCAACTGCAAGTAACACTGGCTTAAGCTGAGAAGCTTTGGAAAGGTTGTTTAATAATGGCGTCGTATAAATAAACCAGTTAACGAGCTGTAGCGATGTTAATTCACGTTTAAATAACCAGTGGTGTGCTGTAGGCTACTGGTAGGTAGTATATAAATGGCCAAGTTTCTCTGTTTTTTAATTTTTTATTGGCGAGGGGAAAATTTAAAACAATTAAAAAACAATTTTAAACCAATCGCGAGTTAAAAAAGTAATTAACACGATTTTGGGGTATATATCAGGCGTGTGAACGCGTGTTTTCTCGCCGTCTGATCACATGTGGTCAAAGGCCGAAGTACTTTTTATCTGAGTCTATTTTTTCTGAATCAAAATCTCCTAGTATGTTGTTGAGTTATGTTGAAGTGGTATGTATTCTTCTCGCTTACCATATAACAATCTCTCTTCTTCAGCGAGTGTGTGTGCATGTACACTATCATTTATTACTATCCTAGTTTGTTGTAACCTAAAGGTTTTGGTGATGATCATGTAGTCAGATGTAATTATTCTCCAATGAGAGCTCGTGTATCACTAGACTCGATAAGATAAAGATCTGTAAATCGCAACCAGAATGTATTTGATGTTCGTTACTCTTTGTTCGTTTACATATGGAAAATCGTGTCGCGTTTTTTTAATCAAACATTAAATGATTTCAATGTCGCCCGGAAGTAGAAATGCGGCTTTCATTAAACACAATCATGATCTAGATATAAACAATACACTGTTTCAAGATGGGGCTATATATATGTAAATTATTATGCTTTCGGGTTATTCCGGGAGTGGTATGGTCTGGCGGCATGGCGGGGCGAAGCTTATATAGTGGTACATTTATCAGTGTACTCTTGGTTTATTTTTATATACACTATAACAATGAATATTCATATCTGCGCTATACCAATTTATATTTATGTGCCAGAACAAATGCACAGTCGTTATGTTAGTGTTTGCAACAGGCGCGGACATCATGTGACTTAGACGCGCATGATTTCGGTTACGGACGCATAACTTGATTGAAGAGCACTGAATGTATCCCTTCCACCTTTTCAATGCTGTTAGCTGTATTTAATTAATTTTTTATTAAATTTTGAATTTTTTAATAAATAATGTTAATACAGTATAACATAGTGGGTATCATTCTCTTGGTTCTATACGTATAAAAATCGTTATACTATGCCCATCTATATGTTAAAAATATTACTACGGATTAATTTCAAGGTATCATTGGGTCTCTCAATTTCTAAATTAAACACTCTTACGGCTGCGCCTCTTGTTGTAACCTAACCTCTTCGAATATCGACCTAAATTACTTTGACTATCTTTACTGTATTCCGAAGTCTATGGTGTACGGTGTTGGGGCTTTATGAGTTATACTGCTTCCGTTATAAAGCTTTGCTTTACATCTTAGTTACTTTGTTTTCTTCCTTAGCCTAATTCATGTACTCTAAAATTTTTATTTTTGCCATTTAGTACCTTTGCGGTTCGATCTACTGTACACCTAGATACACTTTATTAGGCCAGCTTCTACATTGCTATAAACTAACTGCTATTTTCAGGTACAATTCATTATCATTTGTGGCTCCATAACTCATTTTTATCCGTTATACGTTTAATTAGGTCCAATAGTCAATAGTAAATACACACTCTCAATAAGCTGGAGGACTTATGTTGGGTTGGTGGCATTGCTGTAACAGTATGGAGACAAAGTCTTTATAGATTTAGGGTATCGGGTTCATGCTCGGCCTCTTAAACGCAACGGGTCGTCAATTGAGCCTCGACCAGGGAATTACTAGAGACTATTGGAGTGTCTTGATAGGTGGTGTAACGGTTGGCTGTTGTGTGAATACGACCAATAATCGTGGTTCGGATTAGTAAAGTGTCTGATTTAGTTATCTGCTATTGGGATCTTAATGAATGATTTTTAGGGACTCGTTGACTTAGATTGTACAATGGACACATATTATATTTAAAGGCCTTGGTGAATGTGAAGTCGTTTTTATGTTAGATGTGTTATTTTTAAATACGTAAACGGATTTAAGTTAACGTGATTTCAATTAACAAAATATTGAAAAACGCTAGTAACTACTTAGGATTTAAAGGTTGTAATTTATTTATATAAAGCAAATTCTTATGATCAATAGAAAAATCAGTTATCACTGTTTATACACGAAGATGAGTTATCATTATCAGTTTTCCGTTGTGAAAAATTACTTAAATAATGATCCCACCTAATATCAAACCAAACACTATGGATTCAATATTGACTGATACTTGTTACATTTAGGGAAGGAACCGAACAACTTTAAATTATTTGGATTATACAGCCAGAGCCTTGGACTTGGGCGATACTGTGCTAATTTGTTTATGTGGTTATTACATATTCGAATAGTCATGTCTTTACAAGGCGCAAGAGACGAACACAAACTGTCCAACATACGTCTTTGTATAGATTTTTATCAATCTTTTTAGTTGTTGAGAGGCCCTGTTTAGCATTTGTATTTATGAAATTGATTCTAGAATTTTCCAACCTTCTTGAAACCGGCGTTTTTCTGCCCAATTTCTTCCGTCAAGTACGGGCTAATTTAACCTGTAGTGGCTTTGTGAAAGACTGGGCGTTGCTTTTAAGCAGATTGTAGGGATACAATAAATGATTCACTTGGTCCATTTATTTTATTGGATTTCAGCGGAATATTAAGCTTCGATATTTTCTCAAACCTTTTTGAAACATGATTCCATTGGTGCATTTTTTACAAAGAGTTGGAGGAGTTTCTTTGTTGATAACGGAGGAAAGATTGTTCACAACATAGGGGAAAGGTACTAGTAGTAGCATCGCGGGAAGCATTAATTTACATAATTGTTACAACTCCCATGAGACATACAAAGACTTAAGATATCTGGAATTGCGTGTTGGGTCATATGGTAGTATGTCGGTTTCTGTTGAAATAGATCCATATTAAAATTCATTCTTGTTTGTAGATACTGTCGACTCTAGGAATGTAAGCTATGATCCCACACTTTGATGTTAGGTTGTTGTCTCGCAGAAATGAGCGGAGCCAAGGAGTAAAAGAAAATCGTTTAATTGTACATGGTGATGTATAGTCTTGGTGGCCATTAATACTGCCAGCTATAGTCGAGGCCAGTCACACTTTACACAAACTTGAGCTGGCTCTGTGGTTCAACTGGTCCCTGACGTTACAAAGCTTACCACGGTTCCGTACTCAAAATGCAGAACACCCATGCGTAGTGTTCAAGGGTGCTTTGCATAACATGGAAACATAAGGAAATATTACCGACATTTAAATCGGATGAAGTGGTTTAAGATATTAATAGTATATTAGTAGTAAGTGATAAGAATAATTGTATTTTCTTAATTTGTTTATCAAGCAGTTGGATTCATTCTGATTTCTGAGGCAAATTATTCATTTTAATTTAGCAATAACAGTTTAACCGGGTAATGAGGGTTCAACTGTAGAGTTTGAGAGTTAAGAGGGGTTCAAATTGTTCAAAAAAGAATTTATAACCTGTGTAAGGGTTTGTTAAAACCATACTGTGGCAGCAATTAGCATCTTTTAGTTGCTTGAGATAAGATACTGGACCATTCGTGCGGTATTTTCATTTGTAGTGGGATGCAATGGTGTCTCAGCATTTATGATTTATACCATTTGTTATATGCGAGCTATGAGATGTTTGTCTCATAGGTGGAAAACTGTTTTATTATATACAACTTTAGAGAAAATACCAACCTTTGTAGTTGGCGGGATGGTCTCCATTACAAGCCACACTTAATTGCGGACATCTTTGAATAGTAAAGAATAATATATGGTTTGAACCACATTTAACTCACGGAAATGGATACCAGCAATATGAGCTTAGAATGGCCATATCTTTGGCACTTATTGCACTGAACAATATAATTTTTTTCATAGGGAGGCTCAAACTTGACTTTAGCATTTAACAAAAATTCGATATCATAAATATCTTTGTTATTTTTAGCTGGCTCTAAATCTACGAAAAACATACCTAAGGGAGTTTTTGTTTTGGTACTACGAGCATTTGAAACGTTCCTTACGTTGTGTCCGTAAGCATTAAAGGCAGTGATAATGTCAGTAGGATTCGTTGAATAGTGCATATTTTTTAAAATTGTACGGAAAGCTTTTTCTTATTTTAATTGAAATGTGTGGAAGCCAAAATTCAGCTCTGAAAGTTTTCTGACTAATTTACGGTAGACATCAGATTTAAGACGAGTGATCCTTATCTTATTGTTGGGTAAACATTTGTAAAAGTATTCATTTCTGGTTAGAACTGACTCAATAACTTGTACCATTTTAGTTACATTTTGAACATCTGGAATAAATATTGGGGGTGGTTTAGGCTCCTTTTTGGCCTCGTTAGAAGATGTATCTTCCGAGGTGATAGGGTCTTCCTCAGCCAGAATGGTAAAGTTATTAGATATTGGTATATCTATACTCTTGTTACCTGAATTGTCAGAAGAGTTAAGTAGATAAAATGGTCGGGAGCAAGGCTCACTTTGACCTTTGGACCCAAGATGGCGGCGCAGTGTTACCAACCCCCCCCTCAAATTTCCCTCATATTCCCAAATTTCCTACACATTTCCCTCACATTACCCAATTTCCCTCAAATTCCCAAATTTCCCACACATTTCCCTCACATTACCCAATTTCCCTCACACTACCCACATTTCCCCCCAAATTACCCTCACATTTCCCCCCAAATTACCCGATTTCCCTCACATTACCCACATTTCCCCCCAAATTCCCTTGTTATACTATATAAGATACACTTTTTTGTCCAATATGGTGTCTTTCCCTCCCGCACCAACTCACACCACGTGGGAAAATTCCCTTCCCAAAATTCCCTCATCCAATATGGCGGTCTTTCCCTTGTTATACTATATAAAATACACTATAATAAATGTAAAAATATGACAACCGGATCCAATATGGCGTCTTTCCCTCCCAAAATTCCCTCCAAAAATTCCTTATCCAATAAGGTGGACTTTATACTATAATAAATGTAAAAAGATGACGACCGGATCCAATATGGTGGTCTTTCCCTTCGTGTACTTCCGGCGACTTTTGGCTACCTTCGTACACGTCGTCTGCTGGTCGGGCGTGCATGCGCGTTGTTACTCTACTCATATATACTCTATGTGCTCGACCCGATCGTAGCGCTCCCAACAGCAATTTCCCAAAACATAATATATATTAAACAAATTAGACAAAAAGCTATCAACTCCGCGTGGTCCAGTGGTTAGCGTACCCGACTCAACAAATATATCCAGTGTCAGAGTCGTCTGTCACTACTTTTCGTTCGGGGGCTAGTGGAAAGTCAGAATGTAAGTCAGTACGCTTGGGAGTCGGATGCGGAACCACTCGGACATAATGTTGTTTTTTTAATTCGTGCAACTAAATGACTTAAAACTTCCACAATAAAAAATTACAAATGTCGATTGCACTCCAATAAAAAATAACAAGTCAAAAAAAATTAAGTATAAAGTATACTACGCTACAAACGATCCTTTTCAGGACCCCAATAGGCCTAGTCTCACTAGCCGCATTGTTTATTTTTGCTTATGTCACCTCAATCAAAAGAAAATCCTCTCGACGCTGGTGATTACCTCCCTGCAGAGGTGACACGCAGTGATCCTAGGTCGACACCTAGGATACACTACGTGATGGCAGGGAATCATTAGTAACGTCGGGAGATATTCCAGGCAGACTGCACATCGCACAGTCCTTGCCTGGTTTAACGGTGGCTCGTCATCTAGTTCACACTGAAACACAAAATAAATAATGTAATACCGAAAACATACACACAAGAATCACATAAACAAAAGCAAATATAAAATGTTACTAACAGCCACAGCATAACTGGTCGATGGCTGCGGTTGAAGACTAGTCAACGGTTGTGGCTCACTGTTCTGTAAATAAAAACATTATGTGCGCTCTGATCAGGTTTCCACACTACCCGTGAGGTACTGATCACAGCGCGTTTTTGTTTATAGTGAGTTTCCCCAATAGGCCTAGTCTCACTAGCCGTGAGAACGGCTGTTTATTTTTGTCACCTCAATCAAAAGAAAATCCTGTCGACGCTGGTGATTACCTCCCTGCAGAGGTGGCACGCAGTGATCCTGGGGCGACACCTAGGACACACTACGTGGTGGCAGGGAAGCATAAGAAGCGTCGGGAGGTTCTCCAGGCAGACTGCACATCGCACAGTCCTTGCCTGGTTTAACGGTGGCTCGTCATCGTCTAGTTCGCACTGAAACACAAAATAAATAATGTAATACCGAAAACACACACACACAAGAAACACATAAACAAAAGCAAATATAAAATGTTACTAACATCCACAACATGACTGCTCGATGGCTGCGGTTGTCGACTAGTCGACTGTTGTGGCTCACCGTTCTGTAAATAAAAACATTAATTTGTGTTAAGATTTGTTTGATTAGAAGTTTTTTCGAAAAAAATATATGTATATTTTTATAGCCTACCAAATCGATTGAGGTTTTCGACGAGTGAGTCAGATCAATGAAGGCCGATGGTGTTAGATCGGCCTCCCTGTAGGTCCACTCCAACGCATCATCGTTGGAGTTCTGAAAACAATAATCACTTTTACAACACGAAATTATGCATGTGTACTAATAAAAATTCGTTCAAAAAATTTTAACTAACCCCAGTGTGACTTGTAGTTTCACTCGAATCTGACTGAACATCATTCTGAAAAAAATAAAAAAAAATTGTTTAATTCATTATATATCATTTCATAAAATAAAAAAATTTATTTTTGTTTAATTCGTTATATATTATTTATTTAGTAAAGTCTAATAATATAATATGCTAACCGGCTCGGACCGTGTGATGGAGACCGGCTGTCCTTCTAGGAAGGTATGATCAGTAACAATGAACGATCCATCTCCCCAGAGGTCGGCAATCGCATCTCGATACGCCTCCTGAAACATTTGAATTCGCTATTTTTATTTTTAAAAAGTAATTATTTTCTATGATTTTTAAATTATAGAAAGCAACATATAACGTCAATTACCTCAGTCAGTGGTGTACGGCCAGCCAGTTCCTGTAGAGGGGTTGGATCATTCTGAAACAATTTAAACTACCTATTAAATCTAAAAATACCTAATATACTTGGAAAATTAAACATCTTTACAAATACGTACATCAAGTATTTCAAGTATTTCGTTCCCTCTCAGGAACCGTCGTGGTGGAAGTGGATTGGCTTGGGTCTGAAAATCCACACACACATTTACTGTAACACAGTCGAAATAAACTTGTTAATATTTAAATCACACAAAGGAATTGTACTTACTAGATTGGCTAGTACGGTGTCATCACCATCACTTAGGATAGGACGTACTCGTCCAGGACTCCCATCCAACAGACGCCACTCCTCCTCAGTGATGGAGAAACCTGAGAGAGGAATATCATCCTCCCCCAGGTCTAACACCTCATTAGCCGTGGTGGAGGTGTTTGGGCCAGCCGAGGTGCCCGGGTCGGTTGAGGCGTTTGGTCTGGAGGCCTCCTCCTAATAATAAAGAGTTAACAGTTTGGATCATCACTTAGGATAAGTAAACTCTAAATAAACTTTACTAACCCCCAGGCTAAACATCGTAGCAGAATAGTCCTCCATAGGATCCTGTTGAGTCTGAAGAAATAACCTGTCTTAGTCAAAAAATTCAATAATGTAGTTTAATAATCGTATACATTTTAATACCTTGTAAATACTTATTCACTGTATCATATATTTATTTCAGATAACATAGTAAAGTATACATATTTGGTTAGTCATAAATTGTTTCGTTTTTATTTTGTTCCTATTATTGTATTATATAGCTATACTGTTAGGGTTAGGATAACATTAAATTTAGAGTTAAGGTTTAAGCTATTTATGTTTTTATATTTTGAAGAATTGGGATTTTTTTAATTAAATTAATATTATTTGCTCATGCGCATATTAAGATTTATTTGAAAAGAAGGAACCTCTTAAACAGGTATTGCCTTAGGAGGTTCTAGTATTTTCTTGAAATATATAATTTATGAAAGGTTTTGTTCTAGTAGTATAAGTTTTATTTTGTTAACAGTTTTATGTTGTTAATGCGAAACAATTTTTATATCTATGATTACCAAGTTACAAAGTGATTTGTGAGCACTGTGATTTTGAAATGGACGATAGGGACCTCCTAGGTCTCACTCCTCCCAGAAACAGCATAGAGTGCTGATACCTCGGTTATGATCGTCACAACACCTCTAAAAGAATAAATCGAAGAATAAGATGGTCCCATAACTAACCCTTAGTATAAGGTATACTACGCTACAAACGGCTCTTTTTCAGGACCGTTTTAAGTGAGGTGACGCCACCCCTGCTCATCCATGATGTCACCCCACCCATGACGTCATGGCATCGCACAGTCCTTGCCTGGTTTAACGGTGGCTCGTAAATATACATGATTTTTTAATAAATACAAATGTGTTTTTCGGTGTTACAGTAATATTATTTTACTTCGTTTTCCTTGACATATAATGTGTATACCAGTATTTTTTCTTGTTGTCAACTTATGATTTCATTCGTAGTATACCGATCCGTGTACTATAATAAGTGCATCGATATTCTTTGTCACGTTATAATATAACAATTGTTATGGCGATAAATAAAGGATTCAGTTTATTTTATTTCAATATTGCATATATTTATACATACTAAATCATTACTTTTCGTAATGCAATTAATTTTTTATATAGAATATCTTTGAAACACATTTATAGTTACTTATTTTTATTACAATGTAAATTTGTTAATTTGTAGTATTTAATGTCTTACAAAGTGCCACTATCAATTCAGCGTACCCGGTGACCTCTCCGTAAGATTAACTGTCTCGCGAAATGATTATAAGTCTGTTACTCATTCCGCTAGTTTGTTTTAGTAGATATATAGAAAATAAAAATCATATTATATTTAATTAAGTATTTAAAAATTGTAGTATTAAAAAAATCGTCTTTAATAAAATCCACTTTGTTATGTGGAAGATAAAATTAATATTGTATATTTTAGCTCAAGTGGTAGCTTGCTGATGAGCATGTCCAGCGACCTGGTTGTTGGAGGCCCATGTTCACACACTACAGAGCATAAGTGAGGAAATTGATTCAATTTCCCCAAATATCTACTAACTGTGATACACATTGTTTATTGTAACTTGCCCCCATCCATCGCAAGCTACCGGCGATAGCCAACCAAATAAGATGCTACCTTCCCAGTTTTTATTTATTGTTTTGATTTAACCAGTTTTTTTTTTCATGGTGAGTATTTAATTCCTCACTACCCTCAAGTAAGCTGAAGGCAATACTGAAGGGCATTGCCCAATTCCATGGGACGCGCCTGATAGAGGACTGGTATCCTCCACGGGTATTTTAGTGTAAATGGCCCCATCCACAGCTCATTACGGTGGTAGCCAACCAAACAAAATGCTACCATCCAGTATTATTTTTAATGTTTTTTTTGGGTCCTCTGTAAGTAAAGACATCACTTACTTGGAGAAGCCTTTCAATGTGACGTACAGACTTACAAAGGGGTTTTTATTTAACCATGTAGACCGTACAGAACCACTTTACTTGGAGAAGCCTTTCAATGTATTCCATTAGTCTACACGGATTTATTTTTTGATTCTGTTTTTTTTTTACAGTAGGTTTTAGTGTTTTTTTTTCTTTTTTGTATTATTTAATCCACAATCACTTCACACCTGGACATATGAGTTTTAAGTCAGCCATAGAGTGTAACATTCAAGCAAATTGTACAAGGGTCCCGGGCTGCGACTTGAGGTCTTACGGGTTTTAAACCACCCTCAAGCTGCAGGACTGTCTCAGGTCTACGCGTTTTAAGCATTTTATGGGTTGGGGGCCTTACGCGAAAGTCGGACTTTTTTTTTTATTAATTGGGGGCCGTCACCTTTGAAGTTCTGTTGGACTTGATGAGTTTTAAGTCAGCATAAAGACATAATTTCATCATCTACTTCCACACACGTTTATCGTGTTTAATGAAAAAAAAGCTCCACTCTTAATTTTGATCCGTATAATATTTTCATTACTTTGTCTTTAAATCTGATAAAAGTTCGCCAAAGATGTAATCTATTATAATTGCAATCAATTAATCAAGTTTGGTGACATTTCCCACAGTACACTCTTCTGTAAACTTTATTCTTTTTAAAATAAACAGTTTAACCTATGTGGAATTTCTTAAATATCTAGTTGAACAGTATTAGTGGGAGACAGACTGTATTAAATACTATCCCATTTATTATAAACATCGGGTTTAACAAAAACTGGAGCTTCGGCTCCTTTGATAAACATAGTCCATGTATTTCCATGTTGGTTAGAGATATACTTGACCAACATTAATAAAGTTAGAAGTTTTATACTTGAGCTGTGTGCTTAAGGACCTTTATTGAACTTCTTTTAAAAACTGTTATTACTTGTCAGTAACGGCTTTGCAACCCACACTCCTGTAAACATTATCTCTATTAATTTCACAAGTTAATCTATTGAAAAAATGTGTGGGGATGGCCTTTGGAATCTTCCATGAGATATTGTTTTTTAATGTTTTATAAAACAATCTTTCACTTCCAACTGTATTTAACGGAAGATGGAGATAAACTTGTAACCCAATCACCGACTTAAGAGTCAAAATGTACCTGTGTATGCGTCGTTCGTCGGATTCAGTGTTAAAAGTATTTAGGAAAACATGCGGTGTCACTAACGATTAAAAACTTTAAACAATTTTTTCGTTAATTTCAAATAAAATCATTATTATTATTAGTGCTTTAGAATGTTCTCAAAATTTACACACAAAAACATTGCTTTAAAAAACATCAATCGACCAGAACACAATAATCATGTCTACCCTTTGAACATTACACCAAGACTGTAGTCTCGATTTTTAAAAATTCCAACGGTAAGTGATTTCGAAAAGTTTTCAATTAGAAAGAAGACCCGTTTTGAAAAAATACCATTCAACATATCGATTGGCTCCAAGAGACTAGGTAACGTGAGATACTCGCCTAGCGGCTCCATTCTTTCAAATGAATGAAATACCGCTGTCAACCACTAATGACCCCCCCTCCGCCAACCCTTTCCACGAACTGTTTACGACCTGGGCATTGTGTTTTTTATACAAACAACTTCGTCCTGGCAAAACGGGTCTGCGAACCAACCGTTTACCCTCCTGTGGGGGGGGAACATAGGCTGAATCACTGAGCATAACTCGGTTAATGTGTTCAATACAAGTAAGGCTCGAAACGGTCAACTGTTCAACGTACCGTGAAATACAAGGTAATAAGCTGATAAAAGTCAACCATTCCTCTTACGTGAAAAGCAAGATGTTTCATTAAACCTTGTCGCATAGATCTACATGGGGTTTTTGGTATATGTTACGGCTAGAGTATTTAATGTTTGTCAATAAATCTTTTTGAGGGATACTTTGTTACACAGGATCTGCGTAAATCGGACGGTTCATTTTTCACTTTGTGAATGTATATAGTTTCGAAAATGTATCTTTCGATCCTTGTTTGGTGAAACAACAAACCACTTCAAAGGTAAACTCATCTAAAAAGACCCGATGAAATCTTGGTAAAAACGAGCGGTTCTGTTGAAATATTTAGAAAAGATTTATGGATAGCTTGACCATACGATTGGTTCCGAATGTTGCGACGTCTCACTGGACGACTCATCTCTCAACTGATTAAATTAATTTAGTGTAATATACATTCTATTCCCTCCCTTTTATAACCTAATGTTTTATGTAATGTCATCGTGAATTATGTAAGTCCTTAATGCGTGTTTTCGAATGTACTGTGCTTATGTCAAGTTTATGCGTGTTTTGAATAGTTGGTTTCCCGTCATTGTTTTTGTAAGAAATTGTTTGTGTCTTGTTGATCTCACAAGAAATGTAATTCAAAATTTAACTGATGAAAATATACGTATAAAATACTTTTTATACAACAAGTCTGTATTTATAAGTATATTTGTTTCTTGCTCAATAATTGTCTATGTACTTGACATCTACACTGCGTACATGATGACCTAGTAATTCTTTTGTTTAATAATAGACTAGATATGGTCGGATTCTACAATCTCTGAGAAATGCATTGAACGCTGTTTGATATCACTAAACTTGACCTCTAGGGGTTAACATGCAGTCCGTCTGGTGCCAAGCAAAGAATATAAACACTGACCTCAAAGGTCAGCTAATATCACAAAGATTGCCCACAAAGACTGTGAATTATGTTCACGTGTTCATCAATTATTTCTTGGGTTATGTAGGGTAAACCCATGTATTGTGTTTACCCGTCGTATTCTGTTTATTTAACTAATATTTTGTTTCCTTTTTCTAAGTACTTTTCAACCAAGTTAATGTTTTTTTCTCACTATGTTTTTCGTTTTCTTTGTTCACATGACTTGGAGCCATGCCAATACTTTTTATGTTTTCTTGTGTTGGTAGTATCTTGACCATCTGATACTTACCTTGCTCCGTGAACTTTCGCCATAGTAATGGTCTACGATGGACGCCTTCTTATCACTGTAGCTCGAGTTACCATATTTTTTCATTAGCTTTGTGAATCCTACGTTGTAGAATTCTTTACTTGTTGTGTAAGTGTTTCATTTTATTGGACTTTAAACGATTTCTGGACCAGTCCTTATCTTTTAATGAGATAGCAAAGGCGTATTTGCTAAAACAGTTTATTCGTTGTACCCTAGAATAAGGTATCATTTCGACCAAGTCAGCTTGGAACAAGTCTTGTATTCCTTAACAGGTAGGGGATTTTTTTCTAAACTAGAGCATGTTTTGTTCTAATTACCACTCAAAGAGGAAGGAAAGGAGGATTAAGAACAGATTAAAATTTATATGGATTTTTTTAGGTGTATAGCGCCCAAACGTCTATACGGTGGCAAAAGGGCCCATACAAATAACTAGAATAAACGTTTGACTGCTCCCTGCCAATTGTAAGGCTTTATTACATACATTCGTAGGAAGGTATTAGATGGAGTTGTCTCTAGGACCCCTGTGCAACCTAGGAGGGATTCACTCTGGTGATGTAATACACTCCTTGTCCCAATTAAAACCTTATACAGGTCTACAGATATTCATTGTCCATTGTCAGGTTGTGATTCTTCATTAATGTCCAAAACCGTCCATTGGTATAGGATCGGGCCCAGTCATATAAGGGTCTATGGTTAGTATGTACGGATCTAGCACGGATTACTTATTCACACAGAGATATGTCCAGACTTAATGTATGATTCAAAAAATTAATAATTTAATTTCATTTTAAAAGTCTTAAAGTACGTGATATAACTAATATGTGAGTCACATCTTGTAAACATTGTAGAACTTTGCTGTACATTGAAAGTTCTGTACAAAAAAATGTTCAATATTTTAACAAAGGTACTGAGAGTCGTGGGATGTGCATTAGTGGTAAGGATGGATGTGGTGGGGATAGGGTTATGTTGGTGACAGTATGGAGAGGCTAGCGATTGAGGAGGAGATTAGTCAAGATGAGTTTTATTTATGTAAGGTACGTTTTTATTATAGTTTTGATATTTTTGTTGTGTAATCTGATGAGTTCTAAAGTCGTTTTTTTTACTAATACATGGGACGTAGGCAAGTCATCTATGCGATTTCCACCTGTAGCGTTTCGTGTATCACGGGGGAAAGTGATAATTTGAATGTGTTGTGAGTAACTTTTATGTTTTAACTACGGAAGTTTAGCGGGCAGTTGTTTTTGTCAAATGATGTTCAGCCAACAGTTTAGTAATTTCGGGTTTTAATTGTTTTTTTATCGCGATCGGGGACGCCTTTGGTAATTTTCCTCTAGCTTAGACTTTAGAAAACGGAGTAGCATTACGTTCAAGCCAATTATTTTCCTAGCGGATTTGAGTTTAGATCATTCTAGTAAATTTTTCTATCGCTTTTTTGTTTTACATACTGTAACATTGGTGGCTAGGGGCTAGTGGACGTGTCAAAACGGTTGTAATTGATTTTATGATCAGTTTGTAAAGTCGGGAGTATATACGCTTGTAGAAAGGAGTTGTGTCAGTATAAAGTTTATGTTTTTTATTACATAGCATTGCCAGTTGTTAGTGAAAGTGTGTAATTGATTGATTTTGAAATTTAATATGTAAATTCAACTTAAATGGGTTGTTTAGGAAAATTGTTGGTTTTTTTAAAGCCATCCCGCGTTCTCTTTATTGTATGCGAAAATGTTTTATGTCTGTGTAGCAGCCCTTTAACAATTGTTTTTGAAATTTACTGTTTACAATCAATACGACTAACATTTTCCACTGATTTCGTACGTTAGCTTGTCTTGAATTTTAAAAAAAATCTTTTTAAACGTCTTTTTGGCACATTTTTTTTTCCGATATTTACAATGATCATGAGGTAACAGGCAGTTTGTTTAAAACTTAGAGCTTATGAATTTGATGGTCAGTTACACGTCCAAGTTGTAGTATAAGTTTTAGGTCTTGCGTAGTGTACAACGTATTGGTTTTGTTCAACAGTTGTGGGTTAGTTAATTTAGTCTATGGAGGTTTGTAGTAAGTTCATGCAGTAGGTTCTTCAGTATGTCGATCGTTGTTATTATGTCACATATTTTGTTTGGGTGTAGTGGGAAGTGGAATGTAAAGTAGTGTAATGGTCTGGGTAGAGGTTAGTGTAGTAAACTTCTAACATGTACGTGTGTCGGAGTGTGGGTATTTGTCCTGTCAAATGTTTTGAGGGTTCTCATTTGAAATCAGATTGGAGTCTATCAGATAGGTGGGACGTACAAAATGATTGCAAATAGATAAAGGAGGGTAGTTGGTGGGTTTTTTGTTGTCAACGTTTGGTAAGTAAGGGTTTTTGGCTGGGCGTAGGTTGGGGTCTATGCGGACACGGGATAGATCGACAAACATGTGTTGGTCATGTCAGTACAGTAATTTCAAGACGTCTGTCTGTCAGTATATAATGGAATTCAATGCCGTCGGGGGCAGGTAGAGTTAAGGGTCAATCGTAGTACGTAATATGGTAGATCTAACTTATAAAACCGTCGGAAGTAATAGTACGTTGTGGAAAGTATAGATGTGGTATGATTTTATAAGTGGTCATACAACGTTTGGCCCTCACGGTCTGTGGTTGTGTGTGTCGTCGTTCTGAAATATGTGTTTTGGTTACTCGTTGTAGACGTTTTTGGCGGCGTTAGACTCCGTATATTTTAGATTGTTGTTGTCTGTACGAGTAGGGAAGGAAAACGACGCCTATGTAGTAGTCCGTCTGAGATGGTATACACTGCCTAAAATATTGAATTTTGATGCCGTCAGAATAAGTTGGACACGATGTGTGCAAGAAGCGTTAAGAAATTGGAGTGAGTCCCAATATCGTAAAGATTCAAGGGTGACTGAAATGTAGCCGCTCATGGTATGTAGGATAATGACAGTTTTTTTTTAGAATTACTAATTGGATCAAGTGGTGCAGTCATAACCTCTGAGGTTTATGACAAGTACAGGAATGTGCTTGGGAAATTTATAATATAGAGTTTGCAAGAATGTGGGCGGGTCAAGAAAGAATGCGTTAGGTGAATTATGATTGGGCCACTTTGTTCGTCTAAAAAGTTTTTGAAACGGAGAACAGATGGTAGCAATATTGGAAAATACTTTAGTCTAGCGGAGTCATTTAACTAGGAATTGATTTTTGAAACATGGTAGAGCTCTTTAGATCCTAATCAAAAATTTCGAAAAGTATTAAGTGGGGCGTATAGATTTAGGTTGTTTTATGGTTTGCCATTATGTTTCAATGTATATAATAACACAAACAGAGGGGACGTGAAGGGCAGTGTTGGTAGGTGTGAAGTAGTAGGTGTCGTTCAGAGCTGTGTCGTTAGGAACGAAAAGGATAAATAAATTAAATAGGAAGGGGGATTTGAGTGTACGTGTTCTCGTTGTGGAAGGACATGTATTTTTTGTCCTAGTAGGAAGTTGGTCATTAGTGCACGTTTGGTGAACCCAAAGGGTAAGTGGTTAGTAAGTGTAGTTGGGGGAAAATCTGAGTTGTATGCAGTAGTACAGTAGTGTGATGCTTGTTGTACTAATAGGTCACGTGAGCTAAAAGTTGGACCTGTGAGTGATTCAGACAGTAGTGAGTAGGTGTGTCAGTGTTAGTGAGTAACAAGTGATGTGGTGAGTTAAATCTTTCTTTGGTTATTCTTAGGGGGTCAATTTGTCTTTTCAAAACCAAATAATTTACGATAAGCCGGGTTAATTTTTAAATTTGTCTAAATCTGTAATATTTGCAGATAGTATAGCAGAATGTTTACATTAAGATTAAGTTTTTAGTCATACTTATGTCTATTTCGGTAGGGAAAAAGATTGGGCAAGTAAGAGTATAGGTAACATTTAATTGTGTATTTTTAATATTTACAATTCATGCATAGGGTTTGAATTTTTTTTGGGGGATGGGTATGAACGAAGAGGGTACAAGGTGAAATTTTAAATAAAAGTATTGAGTCGTTTACAACATTTTCAATTACACCCTACTAGACTTAACTTCGCCACGCTTTCTAAAATTTTAGTTGTAGCTCGCGTATTGTACATTTAGAGATCGGAAGGTAACAAGGCGAGTTTTGCGTGTGACCGAAGGGAAGTGGTGGCATTTTTCGTTGTTACAGCAATTTTGGAAAAATTTAATAGGTTGCAATTTTTTTAAATTTACTACGATAAAATTCATTTTAAATAAAGTAAAAAACGGGTACAACTTATGTTTTTTATTTGAAATCGTAAGAGAACGGTGTCCAACGATTACAAGAATTAGTGAGTAGGCGCACGAGGAGGATACGTTGACAGTACGGTACAAGAAAGAAGTTATAAAGATTGCATGTGGTTGTCGATAATTAGGGATGGAAGAGGTGGGGTCAATTATGTCGCGCGCCGTCTGTAGCCATGAAAAATCGATTACCGTCTCGTGTGGTAACGAAAGTCAGATGTGAAAAGGATGACCATTGAGGTCCAAGTGTAGTATCATTTGTTTTACTATATCTTTATGTTATTGGGAAAATTGCTGTTGGAGCGTACGATCGGGTCGAGACATAGGAATAATATATGAGTAGAGAAACAAGGGATGCGGCGACAGAGACGACGTGTACGCAGGTAGCATCAGTGCCCGGAAGGGACAGAATGAAAGACCACATATTGGAATCGGTCGTCATTTTTTACATTTAATTCTAGTATAAAAAGTCGCTATTGGATAGGTTTTATTTGGAGGGAATTTTGGGAGGGAAAGAGCTCAAATTGGAACGGTGATCTATTTTTACATATTTTATAGTGTAATTAATATAGTATACCACAGGCAAGAAGCCATTTGGATGAGGACTTATAGTGCGAAGAGAATTTCCACGGAGGTGTGTGTTGGTGCGGGAGGGAAAGACGCCATATTGGACAAAAAGTGTATTTTAATCGAATAAAAGGGACTTTGGGGGGAAATGTGGGGATAATGTGAGGGAAATGGGTAATGTGAGGGAAAATAGTGTGGGAAATTTGGGGATAGAGGGACGAACTTGGGTCAAGTGGAGGGAAATGTGTGGCACATTTGAATATGAGGGAAATTTGAGGGTGGTGAGGGGGGGTTGGTACAGCGCGCATTTTGGTCCAAAGGCAAGGAGCTGTCGAATTTTCTTATGAGATGGTCGAACTTTTTCTGTGGGGTTTTTTGGGGAGCTACAGTATAAGGAATACGCGATTCATGTATTCTTTTAGGACACTATTTGCCAAGGGAGTCATAACTAAGGTCCGATGATGTGGAGCAATAGAGAAGTGGAAGTAGTGAAGTAGGAAGAAGTTGAATTGGTTTTTTGTTGATCGAAGTGAGTAATTGTGGTTATTATAAGATGAGTTTGTAGTTTTGGCCAAATGAATTAGACTACGTGGAGTTCGTTCATCGTAAGAAACTTGCAACCTAGGTTAAAAATGTTAACAAAGCTGGAAACAACTATTTTCATTATAGACACCCATTTAAATCATAACATAATACCAAAGACCCAATAAAGTAATTCCATAAATTTTGACACGCATAATCAGAATAAACGAGAAATAATTACACTACACAATTCTTCAGGGAAACATATCGACATGCCCGTTACGCTCAAATTTTTTAATATAAATATTGTAGGCATAGTACAAGAAGTAACTTTCACAAGGCGATAGTTTCAGTTGCAGTTGAGGCGTAATATTAGTGCAAAGAATAAAATGGTAAGGTAATATTACCACAAAATATTTAATAACAATGATAAAGTTACGGTGTGCATTTCTTTTACGTTGGTATACTAATTATTTTTTAGTTGTTCAATGACTGATCAATCTAAACGATTTTAATAAAGTATACTGTTCCGCCTCTCAACTTTCATCAAGGTCATGGCGACTATAGGCTGGGCTAACTATGTTTATTTGAGATAGATTATAAATTATAAAATTAAATTGATTTTATAAAATTTGGCATTGTAAAATATCCTAAGTTATAAAAGTTATTGCTAATTTATTACTTTTAGGAAAAGTGATTTTAGATGGGAAATATTAAAATGGATGACAAAACAGGAATGCACAATAGTTATCCCATCATCTTTTATACACACGGGACATAATCAAACTTACGATATTGATTAAATAGATTCTTCTTTAAAAAATATAGTTGCTACAAGCAAGAAAATCAGAGAGGACATTTTTCAAAGGGCTAGATGTTGATTACAACGCACACCATCAATCAGAGAAAAATCTCATGACGTGATGATTAAATTATTATATAAAACTGATTTAAATGTAGTATTATTGTAAAGTTAATTAAATTATTTTTAAATTGAGTAAGATAATCGGATATTGGTCTTATGTAGTAGATTGGATCAATAGGTAGAAAAATCGTTGTTTTGAGTAATTTCTGTCCACTGTGAGGGAGAGGTTCGAATTGGGTGTTTAGGTCTGGATAAAGGGGTCGTAGCGGCGTCGTGGTCATCAGATCACCTTCTTTCCTAAAGCTTCTCGTTCGATAACGATGTCTAGTCTTAGGGCTCAGTGGGTTCATTCAGGTATAGCATGGGGTTGTCTGGAAGGACGTTGTGGATATTTCTTAATGCTGACAGGTCTTCTATGTCTTCCTCGCAATAAGCAGTCTGTTTCGTATTCCGAGAAAGAAAGCAAACAACTATAGAAGGTGGCGCTTGTTATTACGTTTAAGGCGGCAAAACGATGCGGAGAGAAGATCTGGCTCAAATGGATCCCAACACACTTGCATGGAGTCGGTGATGCCATCAAGTTTTTCGGTTAGTTAAGATCGTTGTCACTATATTGGTTCTTTCTGGACTGTTGTGGAGATCCGGGGGATTCGATGCGATCCTGAACTTACCTATCGTTCGAATTTTTTGATGAGTTAGGTGAAGGTGCTCCTCTCGACGCCCCCGTTTCTAGTTCATTATATTGCGATCAGATGAAACATTACAGCGTCAGAATCCGCGGATTTTCGAAATTTACGTTAGTGTTGTCTACCGGAATTTATGTCCATCCACAGTGGCAGATTGCTCAAGACACGGCGTATTTGTGACCTCAATGCCTACAACTGGGCGCAGATGTTTGATAGACAATACTCACAATCACATTTTTTGGTGCTAATTTTTACAGCGAAAAAAGCGCACCTTGGTAAATGAATTAAGTGGACAATAATGATTAAGGCATCTTTCGGTGTATTAGAATGTTGACTTTTTTCGAGTTTATGCATCGCCAGTCACGTCTAACGGAAATCTAAAACATCAATTAGAAAAAACAAAAGTTCACGGCAAAATAATCAAGGCGACACAGAAGGATTTCAATGGCGTTGTAAGAAATCGTAATGGCCAAAGACAAGCTAAACAGTAATAGACGGGGGTGCATAGCAATTATCAGTTAGAGGGATGAAGACCACATCGAGAGCTGATAAGAAATGATTCAAATTGCGTGGTGCGAGTAATTTCATTGATTATATCGGAAATTCAACTGGAATTACCTACAATTAACTTTAGTGTTGAAGGCGTTTCATTAAGATTACATGAGGTTTGTCTATCATTAAGGGTTACACCTTTTGGATGTTTACTAAAAGGTTCGGGTATACACTTTGGGTTACTACAGTAAATCTGCTTACTAGAAAAAATCTTTTTATTTGATAAATTTCTTAGGCGGCAAATTATCTACAAGCGCGGTAAAACTGGAATATACTTAAGATAAGTATCAATGATCTATTATAGTCACGCACTCTTAGTTTGTTTGAAAATTGAATATTATTATTGTTTGAAATTGGATGGAATTTATTTGTCTCTTTTTATCACACAAATTGTTTAACTATAATGCGAATCATAATTCGCTGTTGCCCATGAATAAAAATTGGCAAGAATTTTTGATTTAGCTCTTTAAGATGCAATGCTAATAGAACGGTCTGAAACGAACGGTCAAATTGACAATGTCTCTATGAGTTTGAGGTTGGGGTAAACAGTTTTTGACAATTTCAGTGTTTAGCTTTATTTACAGGACCTGTTCTTTATAGTAAGTGGTAACTTTAACATTATACATTGCACTACATTGTCTTTGTTGTTGCTCAGATTTAACTATGACGGTCTGAATGTTTTAGCGGTTTTAAATTTATAAAATACGGGCATTTGTGGAACTGTATATTTTATACATGGGGGCAATGAATTATCACACAAAATATGTATACAAAAATATAGCCTCATTAACAGTTTTTGTTTCAAATGTATGTTTTGATATTGGAATATTACAGGTTTGAGTCTGCTTTCAAAATCAGCATAAATGGGACTTTTAGTAACTATTAAAACAGTATTGGATATTCTTAAATGAAGAATGCTGTCATTCTAATTTCCACTCGGATTATGGGCGTGATCGCCATATTTGACAAAAATGTCATGTTATGATTTTTAATTTCTTACTTTTAGATTTACACTTAGAACTTATTGCGACATCTTTACATATTAATATATGATGTGTTTTGAAAAAGTGATGTGTAGAATTGCTACATGTGATGTATAACAATAATGACTAATATTCATTTACATACATCAGTAGGTCATGTGAGTAGTTCTTCTGCCTATGAATCCTCACGGATGAACATTGTTAAGTTCAATCAACAAACGTAAACATTGACACTTGTTGTAGGATAATGTCTCTCCCAAATTTATTTGATTTGCTGTAATGGGTGCGGAAAAGTCCTTTCGTTTTACGATTACTTATTCCAACTGTATATCCGATGATAATTTTTATCATTTTTACAAATGACTCAGATATGGCATTTTCAAAACAATAATATCATTGTTGGTCGGGCTTACAAAGCCTGTTTTTAATAATATAATAGGTAGTGGTATGAACGGTCTACCACTAGTAGGTTTATACTGTTTAATCTGTTCATTATCATTCCACAAACACGCTCCAACCCTATCCTTTCCCTAAAATCGACTTATTGTTAAAATTTATCATGTGTGAGTGTACATCCCTGTATCGAGATTGTTATCAGCACTAACGCAATTTTTTCGTTTAAAAGCTCGATTTGGGGACCCTTGTTTGTGTTTTACATAGGTACACTACAATATATAAATTTTAATCGTCAATAATGTGACAGATCATTCTTAGATGAGATTTTATCTTTTATGTAAAAAGAGCAACATACATCTATCTTCACGAAGTTATCGTTCTTTCCATAATAGGGTCTTAAAATTCCTGACTGCGTTTTCTACTTCTATAAAATGATTGATTATGACTGCGTTTATAATGCTTTTTACGTTACATCATTAACATGCTCCGATTCTAAAGGTGTTATCTGCCATTGTTGGTCTCATTTTCATTAAACTCCTCGACTCTCCTTTGATGACGATCGGAATTATCTTTCCTCTTTTTTTATCGGGGAAGATGGGACATAATGTGATGAAAATTCAACATATAATTATAAACTAAAATCTATACAAATCCTTAGTAAAACTACTAATATTCTACTGTTATTTAACGAAAACAAATCTAGACCTCTTTTTCTAGTATCATATATCGTTTCTTCATTTCTGTTACTCACTTTTATTTTTTAATAATTCGTTTTATCCTGATTCATTCAAACTGCGTTATGTGTAAAACGGTGGGTTTCATCGTCAACAAGACAACCCGCTTTTTTATCACCATTGTCAATATGAGAGGTTAGAGCCTTAAGTCGCTCACGGGGAGAGCGAAGTGAGGCCCCCTTGCGAAAAACTAATAAAACTGTTAGCAAGAAATAGCACCCTGCGAAGTGGAGCGTGACCTTGAGGCGCTCTCCTGTGGTACCCTCGGGGGTCTAATGTGACAAGGGGTTTGACAAGGGTTCAAAAACTAAGGGGTCTTGATATCTATGGTGAGAGTGTGTTTAACTTGAAAGCAATAGACATATATTTATTAAAAAAGCATACATCTTACAGTATTTACATAAGATCCGGGTTTGTTAACAAATTTTACACTTCAAATTACTTTAGAAATAAAAAAGCCTTCAGGTATTGAAATTGTAAATATAAGCTACATTGAAATAAGCTGTTATAGTCCGATTCATTGACACGCTACTGATTAATAGAAAACGTTATTGCATAAGACGTAAAATCGTGGATTGGTTGGCGTTTGACGTATTCCTAAGTAACTATTTTTCGTGGTCCTTTCTATTAAATCAAGGCTAAGCAGGTGAACCGTCAATAATGTAATAATTTGAACAATAGCCATTAAATAATTCAAATCATTTAAACAAAGTAATAAGTTGATAGAACATCTGTTTGCGGTAGGCTATATATTTTCAGTTTTGTAATAAAACGAAAAAATACCTTTAACATATACTGTTCTAATAAAATTTATGTAAATAGAATCAGTTATCATTGAGACACATCCAATAAATTATTTTCATACCGACCAACAAGTAGATGACAATCAAATATTTAAAATCTTTTAAGACTTTAGATAGCGTAAATTATCAAAAGACGTTTATTAGCGAGTGATAATTCAATATGCATAGCGTAAAAATCAAATTAAATTATAAAATATCTTATTTTGTCTTTCCAGTCTCAGAACATTTTTACACCTGCACAATAAATTCTTGATTTAATTAGATAAAACTGATAACTTAGTTATTTATCTTCTTTCAAATGTAAAACTCTTTTTTTAATTTTTAAACAACAAGGGTAGATGTTTTCTATCTGTACGATTATAAACTTGTTTTAGAACAAGTCTGCAATAGTTTAACCACTATTGCAAGTTTAATTCAAATAAAATGAAATATGATTAAGAAACGTGATTAATAGTTTTGATTGGTCTTTTAGGATAACCCCTACAGAATCAGTGTTACAATTACTTCTACAAAATATGCAGTGCACTTAACAAAGTCAGTATGATAGTAGCCGTTGTGATATTAGATTGGTAGGTATCTAGAAGGCCCCGCGAGCTGAGCTTGTTAGCAGGTAGGAAGCAGGAAGAGTGCCGAGGACAGGTAGTTTTAGGTGCGACACAGGAGCGCCTCCCCACCCCTTTTCGGAGGCGCTCCTGAGTCGCACCCCTAGCGAAAATTATTTATGACAACCCCTTAGCCAGGTAAGAGGCGCTCCTGTGTTGCGGATTCGTCGATCACAATCTGTAATTTAAATTTTCATTAGATTACTTTGATGTCTCACCCGGTGTTACACATTTTCTCAATAACTTCATCGTTTCGTGTATTACACTTGCTGCTGAATGATTAGTCTTTTATTTACTTTTAGATTCACATTTTTTCCAAATAATCTGAACAGGTTCATCTTCATCATCAACGTTATCATCATCTTCATCAGACTCTTGCTCGGCAGTTTTTTCTTTTCTTTGACATGGTTTTTACTTTGTTTGTTATCTTCATCATCACTAATTTCTATTGAATTTATTTTGGCGATAACGTCCTGCACCAGATCCTTAAAATGTTGACAACCTCAACCTAATATCTGTTTTTGTGAAAACACTTACTTGTAATGCCGGATTGGCATATTATATTATCTCATTATAGTCCCGTTAGTAGGGTGATTTGCCTTCGGTTTTCACTTTCGAAGGCAACCAAGTTAAACGCCGCGTAAGGAAAAAACTCTTGGCTGCTCGACTTCGAAGGCAAGCAATGCTATTACCTCCCCATAAGGAAAACACGTCGGGTGTCGGCAGCTCTGTCGCCTTTACGAAGCGATTAAGGATATGCTAAACAGACGGTATATGGGCTATTAAGACTGGTAGCCGTGGACGAGCAGGCGACGTCGAGGCCTTGCACTTGACATTTCCTGGTGCCAGGTTGGGCTGAGATGAACATGTAGACTGGCCGGTGGTGATGGGTGGGTCCGTGAGAAAACGATTGAGAGTCTAGCGCAATATGTTCGTCAGGAAACATGTTATGGAATAAAGAAAGAAATAGATGAATAAAGTAGTATACATTTATTTTGAAAAGTTACAGGAGCTGTGATCAGTTTTTGTACAATTCCGCTATATGTGTTAATTTACGTTCGATGACAGCTGATAGGAGTGACGTCAGTTTCACAATGCGAGCTTCAAACCTGATTCGGTCGGCAGCAACAAAAATCCATGGGGAAGTTCTGTCTTCTTCGTATATAGTATGTACTACGGTGACTAGAGGATTTGATAATTTCAAGCACTGCATAATTTGACAAGTTCAAGTATCGCAGACCTGTTTGGGCTGCTTTAAAAAGGTCTCCTCCGCTTCCTTTCCGACTTCTGCCGCCTGTACTGAATGTACTTACAGAATGGTGAGTTGAACTCATGATCAGTGAGCTATGTCATCATAAGGTTCCCACCTAAATAAAATGACTCCACAGTAAACACACTTTGTGCTGTCCACAGTGTCGGCAATCCTTACAAACCCATGTTCGGCCAACTGTCGAGGAGTGGGTGTTGTATGTTTTCCAATCAGTGAATGTCTTCTCACGCACCGATACCTCAGTTATGTCGATTTTGGACAAGTTTTGCATACACCAAGACGCCATTCTGCTAACATTGGTTTGTGTGCAGTTAAATCCAGAAGCGTAGACGCTATGCCAAAGACACGGAGGGTCTTCTTCTTCTTCTTCTTCACTGTTTTCAGTCGGGATTAGTTTCTCTGGCAAACGTAGACATCCCAATTCTTCCAAACTGAACACAACACGCCGGTTGTCAAACAGTCGCCCCAGTACCTTTGCTTTTTCCAGAGTCGACGTGTAGAGTAGTTCTATGTCAGCACAAGTGCTTTGCAGCGCTTCACCCAGCATCTTGTAGTCAGTGAATTCCAGCATCAAAATCCAGCCCGTGATAGTGCTTACTGAGCCATCGGTTATGCGCACAGTGTCATTCCAGCCTGAAGGAGTGTTTTCTTTTGGTGGTCTAAAGATCCAGTGTTGAACACACATTGTGTCAACGTCCATAATGAGAGCTCCTTGATTATAGGACGTACCATCCCTGGGCGGCAAAAGCGCTAAAGTCGATGGACTGCCTTCCTGACCATGATGCTGCTGCTACACTGACTGTAGCGCAACCTCAGCCCACCAATTTTATAGCGCTAAGCCACGCCCTAAACAAGTTTGCGAACAAGATTTGTAGAGGGATCGTAGGTAAATGATTTATCATGAATAATTAGACAGTTAAGCGCAGGTGTTTTGAGAAACTTGGTTCGCTGCCTCAAAATCAATGCGTATATCAACAGGTGCGGATCTCAAGGTCTCGTTCTGTTTAGAGCAATCGATCACTACAATAGGCGCGATTCTTTTAAACAGTTCTTTGCTCAACAGTGGGCGCGTAATTGTTCCATAATAACTCTCTTGGAAACGAGTATACATGTCGTACAAAACTGCGTAATTATTGTTTCCAAAATCTAGTTTTAAATCATCATACGGATACGAGATTGAGTTAAGATGTAATTTTAAATTGGTCAAATCACAATGATCAAAGTGAGCAGCATTCTTTTCCATTTCATTTCTCGGCCCGTTGAAAAGCCACGATCACATACCTTGGTTTTTCCAGTTGAGAAGCAGTCTTTACAGCCCACGTTTGCCGTGAAGTATTTGGCAGCGCCGGATACTCATACAATTCTCCATGACCTGTACTCTACAGGTATTGCTAGGACCTCGACTCAAATATTTAGCAGCTGTACACGCTGCTTATCGCTTAAAGTTACGTAAGGCATTCGCCAGTTTAACTTATCCAACTTAACTTTAATGGATTCCACAGTGGCAGTTGGTGAGTCCTTATCCCACATAACAGCATTCTTGTCACCAGAAGACCTAATCAATACCAGCTCATGGCGTGCATTCACCATAATCCTCGTGTAATCTTCGGCCAAAACCAAAAAGTCGGTTAAGAGGTATTCAAAAGCTAAAGTTCCCTTCTTGTCAATATTATCTTCATCAAGTCTGTACAACAGATTAGCAGACATAGAGGCCCCAACATCCGGTACTCTTCAGTTCCAAATTCACGTCAGTGACGCATACCCCTTTAGTGTAGTAGTAATACCAGGATTCTTCACCCTGTCAATCTCTACACCGTTAAATTCATACCGCATCTCGTCAAAGAGAAATGCTATTGCGTTATTGACAAACTTTGTAGCGGCAGTAGCTTTGCGAAAAGGCGATACGCCTGCTTACCGCTCGAAACGACCGAGATCAATTTCCCGGGGCGTCGGCGTGGAGAGATCTCGCAGTTCGAACAGGGACAGAACACCGGTCCGAAAACACCCCGGGACCCGCAGCACGGCCTCCAGACCGAAGGCAATCGCCACCGTCACCGAAAAGCCGTTGGTGGCCACATTCGCGAAGAGTCTGCAGAAGGCGTTCGCGAAGAGTCTGCAGGAGTCGTTCGCGGAGAGTGTGCAGAAAGCGTTAGACGACAGTCTGCAGAAGGCGATCGACGGGATGCGCAGAGAAGAGGGGTTCTTTGACGAACGGAGAAGGCGGACGAGAGAAACGCCTGCGGGCCGCTCGGAACGACCGAAATCACAACGTCCCGAGAGCGGCAGCGACGAGAGACCTTACAACAGGAACAGGGACAGAACACCGGCCCGAAAACGACCCAGAACCCGCGACAGGACCATCGGACCGATGGTGACCACCCAAGTCATCT
This sequence comes from Stictocephala bisonia, assembly GCA_035578905.1. NCBI lineage: Eukaryota > Metazoa > Arthropoda > Insecta > Hemiptera > Membracidae > Stictocephala > Stictocephala bisonia. The sequence goes on along the minus strand of JAQJVL010002849.1, from coordinate 36,348 downwards.
TGGTCGAAAGAAAGCCGGCTACGTACGCCTTCGTGGAGGATTTGATGAAGGTGATAGACAGACGGGTATGTGACTATCTGTAACCACGCCCTACGACTGGGCACTGCAAATGTGTTGAGGAAAATAAAATATGCATTATATAAACACTTGTTTATTCTTTAATTTTCTTAATCCTTCCTTCCTCTAAACGTCGCCGCCGTCATCATCGGAGGACGTCAGCGTGGCCGCTGGTCTGTACGGTACTCGGGAGGTCGACGGCCCGGTTATACCGGTGCTCGTCGAAGAGGTTGCAGCGGACGTAGAAGGTCCGGCGCGTATCGTCGATTCTTCTCGTCGGCGCCGTTTATTCACATAATTGCCGCCGCGGTCGTCGTTGTTATCGTCGTCTTCTGACGACGAATCGCCGTCTCCACCGGTCATTCTGTAGACGCGACCTTTCAGGCGTTTCAACGAACGTGGACTGTGGCCTTCTCTGAGCGTCGGTGGCTCCTCGTCACTGGACAGCGGTGGCGTCGTAACGGAATATCGAGTGGCGCGTGGTCTGACGGAATCAGAGCGGACGGGTGATCGGTCCCTGCGGGGACTCCGGTCCAACGGTGACGGTGTCCTAGACACGTCCAGATCGTGGTCGGCCCAGTCGTCGAAGAAGTTCGCGTTACCTTCTATCAACCAATCGCCTTCGCGCATATTCCGAATATCGTATCGATCACCGCCGCCTGCGATCTCACCGTCGTCTTCATCGTCGTCCAAAACGATTATTCCGTCCATCGCCAGTTGCTCTTCGGCGTTGTTCAGCGGTTCGTGGTGGCCCTCCGGTAGAACTATACGAGGTGTTTCCGGTGGCGTGTCCGGTCGGTACGGCCGGATCTCACCGATCAACGCGTTTGCGTGTGACGGTGGAAAACAGCGGCAGGTGCGACAGTGTCTGGTCGCCGATGCGCCGTCGTTCATCGCCGGTTGTACGAAGCGGCTGGACGATGGTGATGGTAGCGTCCGAACCGTTGGAGAAAGGTGGTTACGTCGGACGAAATTCCGAATCGTCGCCGCCACTTCTCGTAACATACGTTCTCCATATTCTTCGCTCATGTTTTGCGGCAAAGCGACAACGCGGATCCGGTTGACTTACAGATCGTTTCCGACCGGCCGACGGCACGTATAGATAACACCACACTACCTACACTGTCGCATTCAGTGCACCTAGCGCGCTTGTCATGGCGTCGCAACGCTCACGGAACGCCGACACCACCGGTACGATCGTTACGGAGACGCAAGAACCTGCAGAGGACGTGTCGATGCCGTATGAAGCGGAGGAGGACGGAGAATACCACTGTA